>CAUYSK010002179.1:0-73105 GCA_963575035.1 Avahi laniger
TGCCCGGCTAATTTTTTCTATATATTTTTAGTTGTCCAGTTAATTTCTTTCTAATTTTAGTAGAGACGGGGTCTCGCTCTTGCTCAGGCTGGTTTCGAACTCCTGAGCTCAAACAATCCGCCCGCCTCGGCCTCCCAGAGACCTGGGATTACAGGCATGAGCCAGCACGCCCGGCCCGGGGCTCTCTTGCAGTAATGCAGGGGACTTCGGAGAGTTCAAGTTAGAATAGTGGCAGTCAGAATGGAAGAACTGGTGGAAAAATCAGCAGGATTTGGTGTTTGAAGTCGATGGCGCTAAGCACAAGTGGCAAATATATACAATTTCTCTGTTTTTTTTTTTTTTTTTTTACTGTATTCTCTTCCCTTCCAAATTCTAGTTACATGATTTCTCATCAGGATTTCGTTGGCAAGCGTAAATGAAGTAAAACATGTAAAACACATGGTGTGTGTCCTAGGATAGAAATGATAATTTTAAAAAATTGGATGCTGCCTTCCACATTTCTGTCTCAGGTGCCTGATTGTATGGGTAGGGAGGCTACAGGTGACCCAGGAGGGAGAACGTTGTGTGTGTGCGTGTATGGCAGGGTGGGTAGAGATGTAATTACTTCATTTCTGGTACTTTTGATTTTGAGTTGCCAGTAGAACATCTACATGACAGATAATTGGATATGTAAGTCTAGGGCTGAAAGGAGATATAGATTTGAGAGTTGTTAGTAAAACTATGGAAGCCTTTCTAGCAGGGGGCGATAAAATGAGGAAGAGAGGAGAAACTTGAAAAAACATTTATAAGATGGATTTGAAGGAAGAAGATCCATCAGGGAAAGTTAGGAGGCCTGAATTCTTGTCCCTGTGCTGACACTAGCTGGTTTATTTAGCCTGGAGGAAAGTACTTAACCCTTTTAGAATCCTCTGTTTCTCCTAAGATCTCTCTCTCCCTCTCCCTTTCTTTTTCTCTTTCTTTCATTCTCTCTTTCCATTCTTTGTTAATTCAGCAAATATTGTTTGAATACCTATTATATGCCAATTTGAGGCTAAAGCATCACATAGAATATGGTCTTTGACCTCTAGTCCTGGGAGGAGGCAACAGATGAAATGTTTCTCTCCATTAAGCATTATGTTAGGGGCATGTTATGCACCTAAGTCAGGTTGTCTGGGGGACAGGGGTGTCGAGAACGCTTTCAGAACCCATGTCCTTCAATCTAAGCTTTTCAAAATGAGGAGTTGTTTGAACAAGCATATGCAAAGAAAGACAAAAGAAATGCAAAATGGTGTGTGGATGGGCTGATGGAGCAACAAGCAGTTTGGCATGGTGGTCCTGAGGCAGGCCTGGCAGCTCCGGAGAGGCTCAAGGACTCGGTCAGCAGGGCCCTTGTGTGCCAAACAGAGGAGCGTGGATTTTATGTAGGATGCAAGGCAGATCCTTTGAAGGACTTTAAGCAGGGATGTGAAGAGTCAGGTGTGTGTTGCAGAAATCTCGTTGTACCAGTGCTATGCATTTGGCACGATAAGAGACCAGGTGGTGGGCGGGGAGACCAGAGAGGAAACAGTTGTAGGAATCCAGGTGACAGAGGAATGTTTACCCAACAACCACAGAGCACCTGCTCGGCGCTAATCACTGGTCCGTGTGCTGGGACTGCTGCATCGACCAGGCCGCAGACAGGCCCCTTCGTCCCGCAGAGCTCGTGGTGGCAGCCGAAGTGACAGGATGGAAAGAACAGGCCGATTGGAGAGATGTTAATGAGGAAGGATCTGCAGGACTTGATGACTAATTAGATGCGGCAGGTGAGTGAGAGGGAGGAGTTTCTGGTTTGGGGAACTGGGTGGACAAATGACCCCGCTCACTGTGGTGGGGGACGGAGGAGGGCAGCTGAGCAGGGCCCCCTGGGACAGGCGCCTGGCGTGCACTTGCGTAAGCGGGTCCTGCGAAAGAGCTGGACTACATCGATGTTTAAGTTCCTGGATTTTATTCTGCTCTGTGATTCAGTTTTGGTCTCTGCCTGTTGAGTTGCTCTACCGAGGACTGGGCTTCCTTTATGTATTTCTCCCCAGAACCTAGCATGGGGCCGGGCAAAACAGGGGGGTTGTTGATTGTTTTCAACAGGTCTGGAATCCAGCGTCATTGATTTCAGTTCTCATCCCCTGGTCCCTGCCTTCCCTTTAGCCCCCCAGTCGCAGGGTGAGCCCACTAGCTAGATTTTGATGCTAGGTTCATTGGGTCTCATCTCTGCATTTACGGATGAGAGGAAAACGAGGCCCCAGGAGGGTGGCAGGCCTCCAAAGCACTGACAGGGCTAAGGTGAGAGCTCCTGATTCGCGGGTCTCTTTTGTACTGTGCCTTTCTCCCACTCAGAGTTCACGGTAGTGCTTAGAGAGCAGGGCAGAAAAGTTCCTAGGTATACGTTTGTGCAGAAGTTTGGAAATGACTAAGACCGTGTATGTAACTTTGAGACTTCTCGTGAAAGTTGTCAAGCAGCATTTGGTTACTTGAGCTCTGACGTAGGGAGGGCACATCCTTGGGTATCACACTTGAATGCAGCCAGCCCCCTACTTGGTGGGCCTGCAAAGGCTCCGTGTAAGGAATCGTTTTACCCCAGGTGTGGAATCACGTTGCACTGCGACTTCAAAGAAAATGTAAAAAGTGCAGAAATTACCAAACGTGTGGGAAAGTACTCGTTGGTAAGAGTTTCAAGTGTGAGAGAGAAGAGAGGTGTTGAAGGGACATATACTTTCATCAGCTTAGAGCATCTGTTTTTTATTCTTTAAAAAGAAGCAACACCTCAAATGATGGCAGTCCCGAGGCAAATAAGCACTTGAGATTTTGATCTGTGCAGATTCTCAGAGGGAGTGCCTCGCAGGAGCTTTTAGCAGTGATTTGTAGCCCTTGACTGATTCGGTAGAATGACAGCTGATTTTTGTGGGGAAGGGGAAGAAGAGGCAAAGATAGTTAAGGAACTGCTCTGTGAAACAGCAAATAGGCCATTTCTCTCATACCCGAGGACAAATGGAAACTGTACTCAGCAGACCCTGGAGACCAAATTAAAGTCGATAGGAAATGAAAACTCAATTCCATGTTTTTTATTTTTAACTCACTACCCACCTCCAAAACATTCATATAGTGTGGGCTCTCTGCCGGGTTTTTCCCTTCTCTTTTATATAGATTTACTTTTTTTATGGTGGTAAAAGATACTTAACATGAAAGTTACCACTTTAAACCTTTTAAAGTGTACATTTCAGTGGCATTAAGTACATTTCACCACGTCGTGCAACCATCACTACCACCCTATAGATGTACTTTTTATTATAGGAGCAGTTTCCTAAATTGAGCAAATGAAGAAAGGAAACATCATCCCTAGCTCTTCGAAGCCCCGGATAGCCACGGTTAGAATTAAGACATTAGTCTCCAAGTCTTTTCTCTTATTGATCTGATTTTGTTTAGGCCTACTTGCAGCAGAGAATTTTAGAGTCATAAGGGAATTTGAAGATGATTCACTCCGTACTCCTCCCACCCACCCTTTTAGATGAAGAAATGAATGGCCGAAAGGGACAGCGGCTTGCTGAGCTGCACAGTGGCCCGGCTGGCCCAGCATCCAGGCACTCCTTCCCCTGAGCCCCATTCCCTGGGCTAGTCTGTTGTTAGTTTCAAAATGTGTTATAAAAAATTCATTGGGTGGTTTATTTTTAGGGTAATCTTTCTTTTTCTCTCTCTCTTTCGTTGTGTGGTTTCTGTGTCTGGATTTTTTTTTTTTAATGGCATATTCAAACAGGAATTTGTTTTATACCAGAACGTTACAGCGTGTGTGCCAGGCTTGGGCTTATCACTCAATACCATGACATTCCTTCTCTAGTCTTGCCTCCGCTCAGATATTACTATGTCCGGGATGTTGCTGCTTTTTTGTGTTTCCATTTGTTTTGCTGGTTGTAGTAAAATCAAAGTTTAAAGGTGATAGTAATTTTCTCAAGCTGGGCTTTTAGCCAGTTTCTTTTCCTTTTTAAGATCTGTTTTCCGCTTAGAAATGAGGTGAAAACTCACAGAAACAGAGCCTGGCAGCTAAAAACAGCACATCTGCTTACCGCTTGACACCCTCTGGGCTGATCTGCAGCTTAGGTCCCCTGTCTGTTCTCTGCCCAGCTCCTAAATTCCCATCAGTGGGCAGTTTTCACCTCCTCCTGCCCACGTTTGGAGGTCTGTGGGTGGTGGTTAGGAAGCCGAAGGAGGCTGGAGGCTGGGGTATATTGTTTGGGTCGGCCATGGCAACCGCGGCAGGAAAAGGAACAGGACTAGTTTTGTGCTGCTCTGTAAATGGCCAGGATTCAGCTGCTATCTCAGGACTCCTGCTCAGCCCCAGACAGTCTGATCTCCTGGTAAGGTTATTAAACTTGGCTCTCCTTTCTCGCCCTCCTTTGATCACGTCGTCAGCCAGGGAGTGGGAATGGCTGTGGGGAGGGGGAAGGGGGTACAGAGTGCAGGGAGACTTGCACCCGGCAGAACGGGGACTGTGTTCTTGTCACATCTGCACCCCAGATGCAGAGAGGTATACCCCCAAATCCTTGCCAACACTGTTCTTCAGGGTTGAGCCCCTCACTCCAAAGAGCCTGTCTAAACTGCCGCCGTGACCAGCAGGAAGGAGCCAAAGGAAGAGCCAGTCCTGGAAGACTCCAGATTTTGTCTAGCTAGGGAAGCATTATTTGAGTTTCTCTGCTGAAAAGCATGAACTGCCTACTACATGTGTTTCATAAAAATGTCATTGAAAAGGAGAGTGAGAATACAGACTAAGCTCCCATGGCTTAATAATAGTTTATTTTGTGTCTCGGAATAGCTTTTCTTTTCATTCAGCAGATCATTTTAGGTGTCATTCAGTTTATTTTAAGTAGTGTGTTTCATCCTGAGCAGATTAAGCATTTTATTTTTTAAACTCTGCACTGTGTTGCTTCCTACTGGGAAATTTACATTTTTTTTTTCATGTTGGTGAGTAAAACCTATTTGGTCAAGAAGAATGGCCCATAATTAGTACCGAATTCTGAATGTTTTCAGAACATTCAGAACATTCAGACAGAGTTGATTCTTATTCAAAATCATGCATCTGACATTTCATTTGGGGAAGTCTGAGGAAGTTGGTGAGGTCTTATGTTAATAAAAACAAGGCCTCTTTTTCTTCTTATCACCTTTCAGTATCTGCTCTGCTGGCTCATGCAGTGTGGTCTGGCTTAACTCTCCCTGGAAGTCACATTGTGCTTCAGAACTCTGTTTGTTATGACCCACAAACAGTTTTCAGACTTCACTCTGATGAGTCAAAGGTAAAACTATGAATAAACAAACAGTGAAACAACATATCCACTTTTCTGAATTTAGTACTCTCTGAAACAGATTTGCAGTCTAGCTCTGAATTCAAGGGACATGGTTTGTTCTTCCCTACTCCTAACCTTCCCTGTCGCGCTCCCCTTTGGTATTTATTTTTGTTGTTTTACCAGTAAACGACAGGGAAATAGTTACTCAATTTGTAAAACGCTGGGTGGTGAGGTCACAGGTCCTGAGATGAGCTTGAAATTTGTAACCGTTTCTGTTGGGTGGCACCAAGATTTTGCTTGCTTATTTCTGAGCTGTTTGTGTTGGTTTTTTAAATGCAGTTTAATAGCGAATAACAGAGAAGCTTCTTTCTGCTGTGGAGCTACTGAACCCTTGAACATAACAAATCAGCATATACAGCAGATGAACTTCCAGCAGGAACGTATTACTTCTTGTCTAGTGGTAAACTGTACATTTGAACGACAGCAAAATAAGACTCTTTCTGAAAGTAAAAAGCAGATAATTTCTGGACAAAGTTTGTGTTGTACAAGTTAAATATTTTTTATTCTTTTCTGGTTATATTTTCTTGACATATTTGAGAAACTTTGCCTTTTTAAAAAATTGGCCTAGTTAAAAAAGTAGGCAGTTTTAAACACAGTTCATTTTATTGAATTGGAAGGATGGTCATAGAATTTTAGAGCCGAAAGGGCTTTCGTCTAACCTAATGTTCTCATTTTACAGGGGGGAAATCTGAAGCATAGTGAGGCTAAATGACCAACCTTACAACACATAGCTTGTCCTGGTGGCTGAGTCAGAAAACCACCTCTCCAAATTCCTCAGTTAAGGCTTTTTCTTTATTAGGCACGTCATTTTGTTTCAGTTAGGATCTATTTTTTTTATTATTGAGGTTATTTTAAAAATTAGTTTGCCTTGAAAATTTAATATTTCAACTTAATTGTTCTCATACTTCGAGAAGAACAGAAAAACTTCCTAAGCATCACCACCATATACTGTAGAAAGTGTATATATATAGATGCCGACCAGTTTTTAATGATCACACATGTGATTAATCCACTTGAGAAAAAGGCTTATTTGCTTAAGAAAAGCCCAATGTTGTGTTAACTCTAAGCCTAGAACAATGAAGCATCACCTCCTAGGTACTGGGATTTAGAGTGGGATGGTAGGGAGTGGCTGGTACTACATTAACACAGCAATAGTTCAGCAAAGTCCTTCAACAGCAGTCTCTAATGATAGAGCGATGTGTTTAGACTTGAAGGTTCTTTAGATGCTGTTCAAACAAATAAGGAACACAGTTAATTTGCAATGCAGGTGAAAAGTTAACCACTGAGTAGTGGAACTGGTTGCTGCTCTTTTTTTTTTTCCCCCTGTTACCTCTGTGGCCTGATCTCTTGCTGCACCTTTGGAAGGGAAGATTGGAATGGGCAGATACTCTCTCCTGGTGCTCCTAGCAAGAGGAAAGCACTGCAGAGTGGCGGTACAGTCTCAGGAAGGGACCTCATTCTGTCCCTGGGGCAAAGCTTCCCACTGCCTGGGTCTCTTCCTAGTAAATGGGACAGCTGGGTGGTGTGGCTGTGTACTGATGAGAACAGTATCCATGTCCCATTGGTTATCAGGACTTGATTCTTTATTTGTACTTTGGTGCTGTGAAGAGACTTATTTAATGTTGTTTAATCCATCTTTGGCTTTGTTAGAAGGGTTTAAAATATTTAGAAGGAAGAAATGTGTGGTTGCTTTGGGAAGGCAGGTGGATCATTTAACTGGCGAGAGCAGCACCAAATAAGTTAATTAAAAACATTTGGGAAGTAAGCCTAGCGAGAGTGTTGCTTTTTTGCGAGTGTTCTGGGGAGAGGTAGGCAACTATGGGGGAAAATCATAGAAAAAAAAGAATTTGAGAAAAGGAAAAAGTTAGGCTTAGCTCTTCAGAGAGCACCAGGGGAAAAAGAAAAAAAGAAATTTAAGTGGAAAGAAGTTAAGCTCTAAAGAGTTTTAAGTACAAAAAAAAGAAAACAACAGAAAAGAAAATGAGTGGAAGAGGGCTGTAAAAGAGATGAGTCAACCGCTGTATTCTAAATAGCATTTCTAAACCTGAGATTTGAAGGGAAGGCCTAAGAAGGGTCTTAGACTAGTCCAAGGGTGAAAATGTAAATAGATATTTAAAGAAGTGGAGATTATAACGATTTGGTGACAACAAACTTTACTTGTACTTAGAATTTTTTTTCCTTAATACTTGATAATATGCTAATTGATCATATGCTGATAACATGCTGAGGAATTTTCCCAATTTGTAATCGAAAGCAAAATTAACTAATGTATGTGGTGTTATTAAAATCCACTTAAAATGCATCAGTAGGCGTCTTGGTCCCACTCATACTGACACCCTGTTACCCACTCTGCTGTGGTATTTCCACTTTATTTTAAATATTTTATTTCAAAATATTAAGGGGCTACAAATGTTTTTGTTACATGGATACCTTCTATAAAGCTAAAGTTGGGGCTTTTAGTGTGGCCATCACCCAAATAGTGTTTCCACTTTACTATGGTGGTGTCGGTGCAACCAGGTGTCGGGGGTGTCTCAGAGCGGTGAACAAACCTTGCCAGAACTTACTTAAAACTCTTACTGATGGAACTATCATGTTCATAGAGCATGGATATTAGAGAAGAGTTGAGAAAGTATTATACAACCATATTCTAGTCTTTTCCTCTCTGAGTTTTTAGAGTCAGTACTACCTTTCTCTTGGAAACGAGAAGGGGAGAAAAGCCATTTTCCACTGTTCCGTTGAGAGGAGTTTCCAAATTCTTACATTCCACCTAAGTGTAAGGGCTTTACAACAGCTGGACCCCCTGACCAACAGCTTAGGAAATAAATTTATTTCTTTCCTTCATATGTTCCTCTCTGCAAAGAGAATGCAAAACCATAATTCTTAACAGTTCCTCAGTGATTATTCACTTTCCTTCTTCCGTATTTCTCTAGCGAAGATTTAAATATTTATTTCTTTATACTCCTGGAATTAACTCCCTTCCGATAATGCATATTTATTCAGAATATTTAAATGCATCAAGTGCTGACGTTGTTAGGGGGTGGGGGAACCTCAACATTTTCAGACATAAATCATTGTAAACTATGGTTATAAAGTTTCCTCCTTTCCGAAATAAAGTGCTACTTTTTTGCTTGGAGACTTATTGTCATCTCTGTGAAGTCATTACAGTGATATAGTAGCGTCTTGGTGCCTCAGAAGCTCATAATTCTTCCTCATGCCATGGCCCCTGTCCTGTCTGCTTTTCTTGGTTATCGTGTCTTAAAGCTCCTTTTGTATTTGTCTATATCTGTAAATTTAAGAGAAACCAGATGATCAAGATTTTAAAATCACCAAGCTGAATTTTGTAAATTAACTGTAATTCCTTGCTCTCCGCACCTAGCCAGCGTGACCTGAGGTATTCATGGGCATGTTCTGGGATGATGGAGTCTGAGAGAGCCCAGGAGGACTGTCCAGGGTTAAATAGAACATAAATATATAAAGTAAGGGCTGTCAGTATGCATGGCATTTTTAAAGTTAGTAACAGCCCAAATGGGCATTGAATAAAATAATAAAAATACGATCGCTTCTCTGCTTAAACCATTCACAACTCTGGCGAAGGTCCTATTAATAATAAGATATTTTATAGGACTTCAGTGTTTACTGCAGCAAGGAGGAAAGTCTACACCTGTTAGACTTTCAAAGAGCTTCAAAAGCGGTGTCAACCTAAGGCCAGGCCCAGGACTCTGGAGTTGTGCCACACGCCTGGCAGGCTTGTTTGCGTACTTAGATGGTCCCTAGGAGACAGAGACCTGTGATTTAGAGCCTTGATAGCATTTCTCTTCAGCTCCTACTATCCCAGGAAGCAGAGGAGATGGTCTTTTGGACAATACCGATTTGTTAGCCTTCACTTTGGCTTCTGCTGAGCAGGGAGGAGCTTTGGAATTTCTGTGCATCCACCAGAACACTTTCTAGCCTCACAAGACCAGTAAAAAGACAGAGTGATAAATTATACTTTGTTTTCCATGACAGATATTTTCCTTAAAAGTAGAAATACTGACTTATAAATGGATCCTTTTCAGAAGGATTCTAAGTCTAACCTTTGAAACTCAGAATATATTTGTCATAGAAACAGCGTATGTTAGAGCTGGCTTTCAGAGGACCATGCCCACCATTGTTCCCAGAGAGCCGTGGTGCCCAAGAGTCCTTTCGGCGGGTAGTAGGTGGTTATGAAGAACAGTCATCGTGGTTCACAGACAACAGGTGAAAATTTTGAGTAGAAGCAGGTTGTTATTTAACTGATAAAATGAGGGTGCCTAGCAGAGGGCCTGATGGTCGCTGAAATCACTAAGGGAAGTGGTTCCCGGGAGCCCAACTAAGCACTGAGGAGGGAAGTTAATGGTAAGAAAGAAGAGTTAGACTCCACTTGAGGAAGACCACAGTGGCAATCAGGACTGTCCAAAAATAGAACAAGCCGATTGATTGGGTAAGGAAGCCTCTGTCACCTGAGATGTTCGAGCAAGGGTAGAAGGACCCTCTTATCAGGGATTCCCCAGAGAGGAGCTGTGAATTGGATAAAAGTTTATAACAGATGACGGACCACTCCTTTTTCTCTTAACATGAAAATGTATCACTTAAGACTCACATTTGTTTCCCGGTTTTTAATTGGAAAAGATAATATAATTCCACAGCATCGAACTAATTTAAACAAAGGTAAATAATAACCTTTTATAACCCTAATACAGTATGACTGTTTATTTTATTATTATGTTCATCATTTGCATCATCACTATAATTTCTTTAAAATAAGGGCCAAAACTTAACCTATTAAGCAAAATGTTAATTTCCCATTGTAAGGATCATAATATTAACTTAGTTGTCCATTTTTATACTTTATAAGTATTGATAATAATAAGATAGCGGTATGTGTAGGTTATTCCTTGTTCACAGGTTTAAATTCATTATTAGCAGGAACAGAATCATATTTGAAACATGTAGGTATTTTACATAATTTAAACTTTTCATTGTTTCAAGATTTTGACTTTAGTATTTCCGTACATCAGTGGTCCTTGAGGATTATGCAGGGCCAAGTTCTTTTAACTTTTATAATTAGTGTGTTGGAATCCCAGTCTTTCCTACCCTAGGGTGGACTGCATTTTTCACAATTAACTCTGATAAAGGGTGATCGGGGGTGGGCTGGGGAGGAGAGGCTTCCAGTTAACCAGAGAGTCTGTGACTTACTCTTTCGGCTTTTCCTAGGTCACCAATTTTCAAAGAATTTGAGTATAATTAAATACACTTCATAATAAACTAGGCTGAACATAATTTAATCTTTCCCTGAAGGTACTTCGGAGTCTTGGAGTGCTTTAGGGTCATGATGAACATCAATTACCTTCTCACGGTGGGTGTGCAGAGGGAGGTAGTTAATAGAGTTCCGTGTGATGGAGTTCTGGGTGACCGGACATGTGTTCTGTTATTACAGGGAGTTCAGTGTCAAAGCTTTGGGACTGATGCTTAATGTTACATTCTCAGGCAGGAGAGAATGGAATAAAGATGACCTCTTTGGCTTTGAGAGACTGAAAGTTGATGACAATTCTCATGTCCGTGGTATATATGGCATTTTTTTAGTTTCCAAAGCACTTTCACATACCTTGTCTTCCATTATTTGTTTCTTATGACAGTTCTAGAAAGGAAGGAAGGCAGCTGGCATCCCCATTTTTACAGATGGGGAAAATGGAGCTCAGGAAGCTTGAGGGACTTGCCCCAAATCATACAGTATATCAGCGGCTGAGGCCGTGTGACTCCAAATTCAGTGTTCTCTTTAGTATTCCAAAGGATAGTAAACATTTACTCACAGTTATTATGTTCTCTGTGCTGTATGCGCATTGATTCATTTAATCCTCACAGTGGCCCTGTGAGTAGGTAGGTGTCAGTTCTTTTGGTACTGTTATGATTCTGAAACGTCTTTAGAGCTGAAGGCACGGATGCACGAGAGGTTAGGGCATGCACTAGTGCGTGGCAGAACTGAAACCTGAACTTAGGAGTTTGAGCTTTAAAGCCCACACTCCTCGCCATTGTGCTACGTGGCTACCCAGTGCAGGGTACACAGATGATGAGTAGGAGGAAGCTGTTGTTCTTTTTCTTTTATGCATCGACAATGGCCCCAACTTTATTAAACGTTTTTCAAGAATTAGGTATCTGTACTCGTTGTATGAATGTGTGTGTATTAATTGGATGTAATTATCTTTTTTGAGTCTTTAAAATAGGCGAATCTTATAATTACATTTGTTAATATTATTATACCTACCTAAACTTGAGTTATAATTTTATCTCATTAGATAGCTAGCAAGTTATCTGAGAACCCAAAGTAACCATCCAAGTTATTTGCCATATACTTAATTTGTGACTGTACTATGGCTGCTAAGGTAGAGGTGTGAATTTAAAAACACCAAGATGGGAAATCAGGCAGCTGGGAGAGGGGAAGGAATGGGCAAATTGACACCTAACGGGTACATGCACACTATCTCAGTGATGGGCGCACTTATAACTTTGACTCAAACTGTACAAAAGCAATTTATGTAACCAAAACTTTTGTACCCTCGTAATAATGGTGATTTCAATGGCTGCAAACAGGTTGATCATATATACTACATAGAGCTCATTAGAAGATATACTGTCTGAGTCTGTCTGGGCTGCAATAACAAAATACCATGCACTGGGTAGCTTCTACACAACAGAAATTTATTTCTTCCAGTTCTAGAGGCTGGGAAGTCCAAGGTCAAGGCACTGGCAGATTCAGGGTCTGGTGAGGACCCATCCTCTGGCTCATGAATGCCACCTTCTCTTCTTCTTCTTCTGTGTCCTCACATGGTAGGAGTGGTGAGGCAGCTCCCGGGGACTTCTTTTATTATTCCCATCCCTTAGGGAACCTCCTGAGGCCCCATCTCTTATTACCATCACCTTGGGAGTTAGGATTCAACGTATGAATTTTGGGAGGACACGAACATTCAGACCACAGAATCCACAATGATCACTTTTATTCTGTCTGTGCCTGGAGCTTCCATTTATACTCTATTTCAACTGCATTTGCTTGTTTTATATTTGTTCAGGACATCTTCTCAGTGAGTTTTTATTTATCACCCTTTAACACGTATTCTTGACATTGTGTTTCAGGCTGTAAACTCTTTGTAACTCAGGAACTATGCTGGCTTAACTAATGGTACCTACTTAATAGATGAAACTGGTGGTAACTGTTTAATAGGCACTTTACATATTTAACACACCTCAGCTTTTTATAAACACCAAAAAAAACCCTCGATCTTTTAATGATTTTTTTAAATTTCAAATAGGTCTTTTTTTATTTCCCTGTACAGAAAATTATAATACTGCATATGCATTTTCAAACTATGCATATTCTTCTTCATTCCTTGGAGGAGCTTTTATTCATTCTTTCAGTGCATTTTACTTAGGTTGTTCTCTAGGTTTGGGCAATGTAATGTGATCAAAACAGACATAGTTCCTTCCCTCAGGGAGCTCTGCCTGTGATGAAAATGATAAAGCAAATAATGACTTGGGACCTGTCTGATTCCAAAGGGGTATTTTTGTGACACTTACAATGAAATTCTAACCAAAACTCATCCTTTTCATTGCAGAAGTCATGAAGGTTGCATCACATTATTTCATCCCACATTTAAATGTAACAAAAGGCACAAATATTGACCATAAGCACTACCATATGTTGCTTGTTGACTCTCTTATTGTCTCCCTTCTTACCTCTCCTTTTTTCCTTTGTGTCATTCTCAGTTTTTAGAGCTTAGTCATTGTTTCCCAACCTTTCCTACAATCTAACCAGGTGATCTGAGGGCAGGAGGCACAGGTTGTGCTGGAGCTGCATCCGTGTAATCTTGCAGGGCGTGGGGGGGAGAGACTCTGCCCCACTGTGGTCAACACTCCTTTTAGGCCCCACTGACCAGATTTGTGCTGATTGAACCACTGTGGCTCGGCAGGTCACTCTCCCTCTTTCCACCTCCATTTTCTCATTTTTAGTAGAAGAGTTGAAATCGCATGATTTTCTAAGACCTCTGCCAATGCTACAGTTCAGTGATTCATATGTTCCTGAACACTTGAGTGTACTTTTTCCTCAATAAATGGAAATACATTTTCCAATAAGCCTGGAAATATATTTTTCAATTATCCTCACCCATGGTTTATGACTTGTCATCAATGTGTTGGGAGTTCTAACACTGTTGCTGCTCGGAGCCCATCAAGAGCTTAATTGCCTGTGAAGAATAGGAACTGCTGGGGGATAGCTGTAAAGCCTTCCTGAGAAACTTTGGAGTTAATCCCCTTGGTGATGTGAATCAGTGTCCTTCATGTGTCTAGTTCCCAAGTGGAAGAGTAAGGGTCCTGGGCTGCGAGGACTTGGAGAAAGGCAAGTTGCTGATAGAGTTGAGTGCTGAATGAAGGTCGCGAATCGAGCTCATCGTGATTGTCTTCTTCCCCCTAGAGGGTCCCCATTCAGGGCGCAAATAATACTTTAAACAACAACAACAATTGGGGCCAGGTGCAGTGGCTCACACCTCTAATCCCAGCACTTTGGGAGATTGTGGTGGAAAGATTGCTTGAGGCCAGGAGTTCGAGACCAGCCTGAGCCAGAGTGAGATCCCTGTCTCTACAAAAAAAAACACAAAAAACAAAAACCAAAATTGCCTAGGCATGGTGGTACGTGCGGTAGTCCCAGCTACTCAGGAGCTGAGGCAGGAGGATTGCTTAAGCCAGGAGTTTGAGGTTGCAGTGAGCTATGATGACACCACAGCACTCTAGCCTGGGGCAACAGAGTGGACCCTGTCTCAAAAAAAAAAAAAAAAAAGAACAACTGAATGAGCCTGAGACAGTGCAGTGGTGCACCTCTGTAGTCCCAGCTACTCAGGAGGCTGAGGCGGGAGGATTGCTTGAGCCCAAGAGCTCTCTGACAGCCTGGGCAACATAGCGAGACCTTGTCTTTAAAAAATAAATAAATTAAAAATACCCAAACACCCAACTACTGGATTCCTTAGTGTTCCCTTAGCAATCCTGAATAGTTCCATTCTAGTTTGTTTGTTTCATCTTCCTCTTTTGTAGTGGGAAAAACTCCAAATGAAGAAACAAATAAGTGATTTTTTTTTTTTTTAAGAGATGAAGTCTTCCTATGTTGCCCAGGTTAGACTGAAAACTCCTGGCCTCAAGCAATCCTCTCACCTCAGCCTCCTCAGTAGCTGGGACTATAGGTACCAATCGCTGTGGCTGGCTGCAAATGAAGGATTTATTAAAAAATTTGAATTGCCAGCAAAAGCCATCCTCAGTTGACCAAAGTGTCAGTGAATTTCGGTTAGACAGGAGAAATAAGTTCCTGAGATATGTTGTGCAGGATGATGATGATTATTCATTATTATCCATAGTTAATAATGTATATTTCAAAATTACTAGAAGAATGTACTTTTAAATGTTCTCACTGTACAAAATAAGTACGTGAGGTGAATGGATATGTTAATTAGCTTGATATAATCATTTTATAGTATATACATATATCAGAACATTTTATACCCCATAAATATATGCAAGTGTTATTTGTTAATTAAAAATAAAATTTAAAATAAAAAAGCCATCTTTTTCAATCTTTTCCATCTGGAATAGAAACTTGCTTTCAGGCCCCACTTGCTATCCTTATGACTTAAGCGGACTCAACCACTGCAGTTCCAAACACTGCCTCACTCACCAGTTTTGTCCTAAAGAGTAAATATTGTCTTGATTTGCTCTAAGATATGCCAGACAAAAAATTCCTGCTGCCTATAGGAAAAGCAGCGTGTTTAACTATACACATACATACAGTACACATACACACATCTGCACACGCATATACATTTACACCACACATACACACATACATATACACACATGCATACACAAGTCTGCACATACACACACACATGCACACATATTCACACATATATCCATGTACACAGTACACACGCATATACATATTTACATACGTAACAGACACACACATACTTATCTCCAAGTATATCTGTTAATATTTCCATGCTTCCTTTCAGTAAAGCACCTAGAAGAAGGAGAGAGATGTCTCACCAGCTTTTGGTGATTGTCAGAGATATCATAAATGGGAATCTCAAGTTATTCAACTTGATTTTACGAAGTAATTTACTGCTAGTTTTCGAATGGCATTGATTTGTAGGTAGCCCCACTTGTAAATCAATGAGCAGGAGGAAAGCAGCCTGGATGTCACCCAGAATATTTTGTGGAGAAGGGGCATATAAAAAACTCCTGTTTTCATGATTACTCATCTATTTTTGGTTTGCAGTATTACGTTGAGCCAGGTTGGCCATCTTCCATCAAAGGGAAAATGATTCAACCTGCAATGTTAAGCAGGTACTTACTTAACCACTGCTGAATTCAGTTGGCGCTCTATGGGGAAGGCCAAAGTTAGGAGTTTTATCTGTCATTGAGACAGAGACCCTTAGCTGGGAAAGCCTTGAACTGTGAATCCGGTTGATATTCTATACGAGCTTGCCTCTGGTGTTGAGCTTAGAACCCTATCTCCATTTTTCTTTCTGTGCCTTCAGAGCTATTTCAAGAATTGTTTCTTTATTGATGTGTATCGAGTGTGTTTTCTCAAGTCATAGGGAAGGACAGACCCTGAGAGACAGATATCGCATTAGTCCTTTTTTGTTTAACAAAAAAGTTTTTCAGTAAAGCTGCTAAATGGTATGTCTCATATTCATGAAAATTCATCAGTATTATTTTACTGTCTCCTATCTGGTTACTTTTTATTTTAGAACCACTGTGATACAGTACACACAAGCCCCTGGAGCTTGAAAATAAACTAAAGAGCTAATATTAAGTTCTCAACTCTCAGTTATACTGGAACCCAGTGACACATAATCCATAGGAGGTCCTTTGATGAACTCAGTTTTCATGGGAACGTCCCATGACGTTCATGGATAGTCAGAAGTGTGACAGTGTTAAAAATGGCCACATGAAAGGACAGTTTCTTTATGCCTTATATTTTGTTTGGTGAGGATTTCTGACAGAGGTGTTTTATTTTAGTCTCCTGGTTGCTATGGCGATACTGGTTTTACAGAGCTTTAGTGACCTCTATTAAGTACCAAATAAAGTTAGGTATGATAAAGGCATGAAAAGATCATGGCAGCTAGGCAGCTATGTGTGCTCTAAATGCAAATTATAGCTAAATTTGCATGCATTTTTGTCTTCATTCCTCATGGTGCTGTATTCTTTGCGTCTCTGTGTGTTTCTTCTTTTATTCTGGGCTGCTTGTAGAAAAATGCTGATTCATAGTGTCATTGTCTTTTGTTTTCCCAGGGAAATTCTGAATCTGTTTCTAAATTCATTTTTTCTATAATAACCCTGAGTTTAATCTCTCAAGATAAATCTTTATTTTTTCCTCTTGCAGACACAAGGCACTTTGCTTTGTTTATGCTAAAAATGTCAGACTAGCCACAAAGAATTGGAAGAAATGCCAGTAGTTTCATAGGGCTCTCAGGCATGATATTTTCCCTGTTTCTTAATGTATTGTACTCCTTGTAGTTCAATTTTTAGACACATGTAGGTGGTATTAGAAGATTCTAAGAATTTACTGGTAGCATCCAGACAATCTTGTCATCACGCAATATGTATGTCACATTTATGAAATAGACCCTTGAGGAAATTTTCTCATCACAAAAGTAGAAAGTTTAATCTTGGAAAAGAAGAGGTTTTTCAGATGTATTAAATAGGTTTTGCTATAATACAGTGAGACGGTACTTTTTTTCTTTTTTTTACCATTTTAACCATTTTTAAGTGTACAGTTCAGTGTCATTAAGTACATTCACATTGTTATAAACAATAACTTCCCATTTTCCTCTCTCCCCAGCTCGTGGCAACCACCATTCTACTTTCTGTCTTTGTAAATTTCACTGTCTTTGTAAATGAATGTGTACCTCAAGTAAGTGGTATACAGTATTTATCCTTCTGTACAGTATTTATCTCACTTAATATGATGTCTTCTTTTTTTTATTATTTTAAAATATTACAGGGGTTCAAATGTTCTTAGTTACATGGATCACTTTTGTTATGTTTGAGTCAGGGTTATAAGTGTTGCACATTACCCAGATAGTGTTCATTGTAACTGTTAGATAGGTTTTCACTCCCTCCCCCTTCCCCTTCTCCACAGCTTGATTTCCATTGAGTTTTACTTTCCTCTGTGCATATGTGTGCTCATCGGTTACTTCCAGTTTAATAGTGAGTACATGTGGTGGTTGTTTTTCCATTCTTTAGGTACTTCGTTTAGAATAATGGTCTCAAGTTTCATTCAAATTGTTGCAAAAGGCCTTAATTCGGCCTTCTTCATGGTTGAATAGTATTCCATAGCATACATATACCATATTTTGTAAATCCATTTATGAATTGATGGGCACTTGGGTTGATTCCACATCTTTGCATTTGTGAATTGTGCTATAGTAAACATTCAAGTGTAGAAGTCTTTTTGATAAAATGACTTCTTTTCCTTTGGGCATGGTATTGGCACAAAAGAGACATAGACCTATGGAACAGAACAAAGAATCCAGATACAAAACCATTCACATACAGCCAACTGGTCTTTGACAAAGCAGACAATATGCACTGGGAAAAAGAAGCACTATTCAATAAATGGTGCTGGGAGAATTGGATAGCCACATGCAGAAGAATGAAACATATCTCTCACCACTCACAAAAATTAATTCAAGATGGATAAAAGACTTAAATGTAAGGCATGAAACCATAATAATGCTAGAAGAAAATGCTGGAAAACTCTTCTAGATATTCTTTGCCTGGGCAAAGAATTTATGAAGAAGACCCAAATGGCAATCACAGCAAAAATAAAAATAAATAAATGGGATTTGATTAAATTAAAAAACTTCTGTGCAGCTAAGGACATAATCAACAGAGCAAATAGACAACATATAGAATGGGAGAAAATAAACACCGGCTATACATCTGATAAAGGACCTAATAATCAGAATCTACAAAGAACCCAAGCAAATCAGCAAGAAAAAAACAAACCCCATTAAAAAGTGGGCAAAAGACATGAACAGAAGCTTTTCAAAAGAAGAGAGACAAATGGCTAATAAACATATGAGAAAATGCTCAACATCTCTAATCATCAGGGAAATGCAAATTAAAACCACAATGAGATACCACCTCAAGTTAGAATGCCTTTTAATAAAAAGTTCAAAAACAATAGATGCTGGCATAGATGCAGAGAGAAAGGAACACTTATACACTGTTGGAGGGACTGCAAATTAGCACAACCTCTATGGAAACTGGTATGGAGATTACTCAAAGAACCAAAAAGAGACGGTACTTTCAGTTGAACATTTCTTATATACTAGCCAGCAGACAGCTTGGTCTCCTGGTTGTAATTACATGCCAATGGCTTGGTGGTTATTATTTTAGAAGTTGAGTTCATCCTGGATTCTCTGAGCGTGTGGAGTAGCACACTCTGATTGTTCACATTAAGATTGTAATTCCATCCAAGGCTTATGGTGTCATGGTAGAAACTAGATGGAATTACAGCCCAGGCACATTTTGGAAGACTACATTATTCATTGAAATACTTTATAAAGATAAATAACTTTGTCAATATGCTCAAAGTTCATGGGACTTAAATAGAAACATAATCCTGGACACATAGGATGTTCTCAGTAAATATTTCTTGTTTATTTGATGGACTTTACTTACATCTTTAAATAAACTGTGTTTTAGAAGATAAGTCTAGAGAGGTTGTACTTAAATATTTGTAGGATTTAAAAAAAATCTTGCCTTGAAGTACTCTTAAGGTCTCTTGTTTGTTATTGATGGAAAAAGTGGTTCCCCATATGTGTATGTTATTTAATTGTTTCTGTTTCTGGCCTAGAGTGTAATATTGAGTGTAATATTGAGGCCAAGAATCTTTATTTCAGCGACATCCGCATATCCTAAGCAATTCCTTCTATGTAAATATCTTCTTTCAGCGTAATTCTCATAAAGTCTGTGTGTTGCATGCATTTGAGGTGGACCCCTATGAGGCGATTAATTACACAAGCAGAAGCTTAGGCTGTCAGAATATTGGGTAGTATATCTTTCTTTGTTTCTTTCTTTTTTTTTTTTAAGAAGCACAATCTCGCTCTGTTGTCAGGGCTAGAGTACAGTGGCACCATCATAGCTCACTGCAGCCTCTAACTGCTGGGCTCAAGCGATTCTCCTGCCTTAGCCTCTCCAGTAGCTGGGACTACAGGCTTGGACCACCGCACCTGGCTAACGAAAAAAAAATTTTTTTTTTTTTGTAGAGACGGGGTCTTGTTACTGCCCAGGCTGGTGTCTAACTCCTGGGCGGGCTCAAGTGATCCTCCCAAAGTGCTAGGATTAAAGGTGTGAGCCACCACACCCCTCCGATACCTTTCTTATTGGTCTTAATTAGGACAAGTACTGTTAAGATAATTCACTAATTCATTGCGTGTTACCAGATTTGAAATGCCCTCTGTTTTTCATACCTCTGGGGATGATACTTCAGAAGGGTATGTATACTTTCTCTAGCAAGTTGGAAGTTCAGAAGGCTATATTGTATATTTTAGAATTTGATATGGTTTTTAAATTTTAGACTTTGTGGTACATATTTTAGGATGATTATATATAATCTGTGTAACACGTTATTACTGAAAACATTGCCTGTGCCATCATGCCTTGAAAGATACAGTATCAAGAAGCTAAGTCAATATATTTTGAGTAATTTTTTGAATTAGCATTTTTGTGAATTTGCATGCATATATGGAGGATTCTTCAAGAATACAGAAATTTCAATTAAGGAAATTCTGTATTAAGATATTCTTTTAAATATCAGAAATATTTTAAAAATATATTAAATCACATTAGCCATATATTACTTATAATTTTTATCCATAGAAATGCTCCATTTTTAAAAGTTTGTATGTAGAACAGAGATAACAAACCAATATGCCGACAGAGCTAAAATCACTGCTTTCTGCTCTTAAAAGAATTTATTGAACAATAAAATATCTTTACTTTGTGAAATCATATTTTTGTTTAAGGGCTTGATAATGCTTAGAGAACATTTCAGTTGTTACAGTTTAAAGATTGAATACTGACTGGCTCCTCTGTTCCCTGATTTGTTTCAATGTAGATTCTAACTTCTTTTTTATTATCTGTAAACATTTTATGTTAGCTATATAAATTAGACTCAGATTTAATGAAGTATAACTCCCTGGTAAGCCTTGCCAGTAAGAAAAAAAAATTCTTTTCTTCAGATCCTATCAGGGAGTACTGCTGGATTTTACATAAGAATTCGACTTTGAAAATGTGTTTTGTGTGTGTGTGGTGTGGGTGCATTGTGTGTTCTGTTCCAAATGTGCAAGATGCCTCCTGGTCTGTGGGTGGGGGAACTACCTAAGGTGCCCTCACTAATTACTCATTCGGTTGTTCTTCCTCGGAAAGGGAAAACCCAAGGCTCCGTGCTCCACTCACTCTGGGGATAGAGGGGTGGTGGTGGTTATGGGGAGGTCAGTGTCATTTGGCAAAAGCTTTCATTTTAGCCATTTAGCAAAATGCAATTTTCTTACTTTATTGGCAGTATGTATTACAAGCTAATATATAAATGGCACTAGTGATCAAAAGAGGATACTATCATGGAAAAAACTTACAATGCGCTTACAGATTGACCTGACATAACAATGAAAGCATTTAAATTCTTTCCCACATAGTAAATAATAAATAATTCCTGAAGCCAGAAGTGAAAGGGTGTGTGTGTGTGTTATTTGTAGACATTAACAAATATGTTTGTTCATTGGCCATTTCCTTGGTTTTCCTAAAGAAAATCTCATTTAATTGTGCTTCTGATTTAATTCCCATGAAATCTCTATCCCTTTTAGAATATGAAGGTGAATTTACAAAAAAATCCTTAATTCTTTTTAAAACATCCCTAATTTAAGAAAGGAGACATTTAACTTGCTAATAAGATCCTAAAAATTTATAGGTTACATAATACATTTGAGGAAATTGAATTATATATTCATTAAGAATACATTATCTCTATTAGCAGAGACTAAATGATTGAGATTTTACTGAATGCTAAATACTTGGGAAGTATAGGTAAGGAATGTCACTGGTCTGGCATACCAGGAACTGTGTTGAAGTTTTAGACCTGTCATTAACTGTGTGGCCTTTGGCAAATAACCTAAGTTCTCTGCGCCTTAGGAAAATGAGGAAGTTGGGTTATATAAGTGGTTTTCAAATGTGGCTTAGGAAACCCCTGGAGAACTCTAGATCTCCCAACAGGTCTCTGCCGAATTAGCCAAGGAATTGGGGGCTGGGTTGAAACCAGGGAATCTTTATATTGCAGCCATTAGGCAATTTCAGTTCATAGGACCACTGAATCAAACAATCTGTAAGACCATTTCTGACTTTTTAGGTTTCATGAAGTCCCTAGAAAGTGTGGTCCTTGGTCCATAGGAAGTAATCCAATAAGAAATTGGGCCTCCCGTGAGGAATCCAATAAAGAGAATTTTAAAATGGAGTGGGGTATGGGTGTGATAACGTCCAAGGGCTACTTGCTCCCTGTCTTTCCAAAGGAATGGAGATGAGGTCTGAGAAATGTTATGTCTCAGATAGTCAGATGGCAGACATCTGTCCCTTGAGGAAACTGAGGAAATATGAATGACAAAAATCCCTGAAGTTTGGGGCACGACTTCAAGATATCCCTGCGCCTTCAACCTGCGAATATGGGCTGGATTTGTCAGCACTGTGGGCTGCCTCCGAACAGCAGACAAATGATGAAAAAAGTGGCCATTTTCTGTCAGCGTGCCAGACCAAAGGAGGGGCCAGGAAAAGAACCCTGAACCATGAACCATGCCACTGCCGGAGGCGCTGACAGCTCCTTGGCACTCAGACGCACGACCTCAACCCCCGCAGCTTGGGCACAGATACTATCTCAGGGGAAAGGAGATGGAGAACAGAGAAAGGAAAGTTGCAGGGATCCGGAAGAGGTCATACCCACGGTGGCAGCAGAGCAACTTGCCAAGAAGAAAACTCTGGGGTTAACCCTCTGCACTAGCTGCAAGCATGTTTGTACTAGAGTAGGGTTCAAAAATTCAAACAGAACGCTGTCTGTGTTGAAGGACTCATATGAAAGGTTTGTTTGTGCCTAGCCTAAATCCAGGAATCTGTCTGTCATAAACACTCCCAGGTAGCCCCAAAATCCCTTGAATATACTAATCTCCGGACTGTGGAAGACAAAGGACTCAGGTCTTCAGCTTTCTGATGAGGAGAGAAATTTTTCTTCTGAACATCTCTGCCTTATGAATATTAAGGAGAGTTCAATGTCAAAAGTTCCTGCAGGGTAGTTAACAGAGGTAGAAAGTTGAAATAACCTTAAAGGCACTGAGGCTGAGAAACTGCTCTCTTTATCCCAGCAGCCACAGTTAGTTTTGGAAGGCTGTCAGTGGAGAAGCTCGAGCTGTCAATTTACAAAGCAGCTGTGTGCTGGCCCATTGGGCACCGTCTCTCTCCCATACCCTGTTCCAGTCCAAGGCGAAGAAAGCTGCATCTTGCTTTAAGCTAGACTGGCATGTGAACACCTAGATTTGCATTCTAAACACACATGAGGAAGTGGTTGGTTGTGTTACAAAAGGAGTCCTCTTTGGTAAGTAACTTTTTTTTTTTTCTTTGAAATGGCCAGATGGAAGAAAGCAAAGGATGCCTTTTCTCTCGTGTTTTGGAAACCTGGATCTCATCAACTTTCTGGTTGACTCTGGCTGTCAAGACTCCTTATGCCAGAGCAACTGGTGAGCCAGGTTTCAGAGGTTCCTCCTGACCTATGTTGGCAGCCTCTTAAAAATAACTGTCATTCCAAGTTCGGCTGAAATATATAACTCAACAAATAAATACATATAAAATATATGAATAGAAGGAGGAAAGTGAGGATTAACAGACCGAAGAGTAACAGTCTTGCCATGAAAAATACTATAAAACACTCTTCGGAAGGTTCTTGCTTATGTTATTACTTGTACAGTAAATGTGGAGACTTTGATCCTTCCTCGTGGTTCCTCATTTCTCATTTTCCTGCTGGGAGGTTTTGAGTAGCCAATACCTGGAAAATTTTCTTGGGAAAAAAAAAAAAAACAAAAAAAACCCTTCACTCTTATTTGGCATTGGCTTATCACGGGCAATGTGCCTGAATTGTCTCAGCGTCCTGATAAAAGAAATTAAATGCCACTTTGACATGTTCCTTTCTTTTTCTTCTATTAGTGTTCTTTATTACTTTGAATGGGAAATCTTCAAATACATAAGTTTATGATTTTTGCGGATCTGGGAGATGAAAAACGAGAATAACAGAAAGGAGAAGGGAAATTCTTCATGTTGGACCCAACGTTGACAGTTGTTCAGATACAGATGTTGGCTGGCGTGGGGGGTGGGGAGGGGTTGTTCTGAAGGAAAACAGCTGCTGACTGCGACAGAGTCCAAGATTTGGTTCTGGTTCTTTACCTTCGATTGCTGCCTTATGTCAGGCTCTTACAGAAATTACAGTAAAGGGAGAGGGAAGACATTGACGACTGATTTATGGGGGTTATTTGTTGCACAGGGTAACTTTTCATTTTCAGAGCTCTCCTGTATTCAGAAGAGTAGACACTGGTACTTTAATCGTGCATCTTTCCCCCCTCAACTTCTGTATCTGCCATGCATATATTTCATTTGGCATTTAAGTGCACGTTTCTTAAAATTGCTGACAAATAAGCTCCATTGCGCATTTTGCTGGCGCTGTGGCCTCACTGTAAATACTTTCTGTATCTTCCTGGGAAGTTGCATAATTGCCGTTACTCTAGTTTACTGTGCAATATGCTCGGTGACTAATGGCCTAATCATGACTTGAAAAATATATAAACAGTTCAACAGAAGCAATTGATTCACTGAGCTCTTTTCATCCAGACAAGGGTGAGCTAATGGGAATGAAAAAGACGGAGGTGTGCAGCAGTGTCTTTGATGTATTGGAGTTAGAGCCGTTCCCACAAATTCCCGTGCATTATTGCTCATTGATGGCGTCTCCTCTTTCATATGCATGAGGCAGGGGTGCCAAATTGTCGTCCTAATTGGCTCCGACTTGGTATTCCTTAATGTGCATATTACACTTGTTACAACTTTTTTCCTTTCCTCTAAATGCTGCTGACAGTGACAGCTTTGGAGAGGTGGCTGTCACGTGACCCCGTGGCATCACCCTACACTGCAAGCTTAAATGCAGCTCTGGTCCTGCGCCCTGGTTTCTTAGGGTAGAATTACAGTGGAGACTGTTTGTGCAGCGGGCCTGCCTGGCTTACATCAGGGGTATTGTTGATTGACACAGATTCTTGTTCTCTTGTCCTCAGTGGCACCTTTTCTTCCAGAATGTCCAGCCGAGAGGCACAGAGATAGGGACTTACAACGGTGATTGAGTGTACAGAAAAGGATCCGGGGGTCCACATGGAGCACTGTCTAGTCGAGTGGGAGAAATAACAATCATCATTGTCATGCTTCTTTTCCTTTGGAATTTCTTAGATAGCCCCTAAATTCTATATCTCTCCCACCCAACCATTTCCCATACACAATTTTTTGTTTCTTAGCTCAAACACTAATTTAATTTTTAAATTTTTTCGTGAAATCACTCAATCTCTAGAAGCTAGCCTCTTGTTGATGTAATAATTCCAGCCATGCCTAAAGAAATAATGAATGATAGAATATTGTGCTTTCTAAAATAACAAAAAAGAATTTTTTCTTTAGGAACACACACCAGTTTAGTCAAAAAGGGGGAAAAAAGAGTCCTTTAGCATGTTCTGTGTCCCATATTCATGGTACTACTTAAGCTTCTTTCTGGCTATTTCTGAATTATGTGGCCAACAGGCTGTCTGTATATAATAGTGAACAACAACCGTTAATTTTATTTGTTTCACTTTAAGTTTTAAGCCACTGGAGCATAGGTCAGTAACCTGTTTTCCGTGGTTTCTGGAACCTGTCCCTCACTCTCTTCACCCCAACTCCTATGTTGTAGCTGCCCTGGGTTCTTCTTCCCTGGAAGGATCTGATGAATGAACTACACATGGTGATGTTTGTATCTTAGTTTGTTACTCCTCCTAGAGGAATGTATGCTTCAGCAAAAGAAGCTGCAAAATATAATGGATAAGAATTTATCTTGGAACTGAGGACGTCGTAGGTTAGGGAAGGAAAGGAAAGAAAAGATAGGAGCAGAAGAAGATGTTTGGGGGCCAAAGGGCCTTTCTGGGGCTTCTGAAAGCAGTGGATGTTGAGGTTATTAATCATCTTGTCCCAAGCCTGCCTGGGGGCTGCTCTCACAGAGCAAGGAGGCAGGGCAGCAGCCTCTAGTACCTATTTGCATTTTATGTATTCTGATAGTTTTATTATCTGTATTGGATGTGGGAGACCATGGATAAAATATTCCAAAAAAGTGAATAACCAAGAAAAAGAGGCATATTGAGGCCTTGGAAAATTTTGGCATTTATTTGACTATGTACTTTAATTTTTTTAATAGGCAGATAACATAGCAACTAGATTAAATATCTCTTTTTAAAAGAAGTTGTTTTTTAAAGTTACTCTTGATACTACTACAAGAACTCAAGATAGGACGCCACAATTCCTTTAACTGTAACAATAAATTTATTACTGTGCATTACAGTTAAACAAGCTTACCATTAATGAAATAATTCTTGCTGGAAAGCACTAATACTTTACTGATCTTCGTCCGATTCCTCCCATTTTACTCTAGCGATATAATACTTAAGTTTAAAAGAAGAATAGTTTGAATATATAGACATTTACACGTGGCCTTCTATTGAATTCTTTCCTGTAGTCTAACTCAGTAGTTCTCAGACTTCAGTGTACGTGAAAGTTGCTGTAAAGAGTTGTACAGTATTTATAAAGTCATGATTGCAGTATCTTATAGGAAAGCCAAAGGATTTTCAGTTAATTTGGACTATATATGACTTTTGCCTAACTTTTGAACTTTACCTTCCTCATAAAAACTCATTTCACTGTATTTTTCTCGTTCTTTCTTTCTCTCTGTCCTTCCTCCTTCCTTCCATCCATCTTTCCTCCCTTATTCGCTTTCTTTTCCTCCTTCCTTCCCTTCCTTTTGGCAGATTAACTTCCACAGATTTATTTGTGAAATTAAAATAGCAGTGTCTACTTATATTCAAATCAGAAAATTACTAGTATACTGAATATTCAGATCTCTTACAAAAAATAAATAATTAAGTATTCTATAAAGGTCACTCTGAATTCCCCATCCTATGTTCCTACTCAGCTTTCTGTCTCTGGTGTCCCATTTTTAGCTGAGAAAGTATACTGGCCAAAAGACAGTCAGGTTCTCTATGAGCACAGCATATCAAACCATCTGTAAATAAGAAAGCAACATTATGGCTTAAAAGCCATCTTCTAATATAAGATAGAAGGAAAATGATAATGATTGATATAGTATATGGCATTGGTAGTAAGAATTTAAAATAAGATTTACCTAAATAACTGATACTTATAAACATGTATATTTTGTCAAAATGAAAAGAACTTAAGTGAGATACTGAGGAAAGTCAGATTATGAACAAGTAAGATAGAAGTAATTTAAACACTGGCATTGTGCGTATTTCATTTGCATCTCTGCCACAGAAGAGTAAGTTAATCTGCATTTCTGCCACATGACATCAACCCCTCAACATTATTTCTACCATTTCTGACTGGCAAAATTAAAGAAACCTTTTTTGTTTTTCTGTTAGTAGAATTAAGTGGCAAATGAAAGATGGATCTGAAGTTATTGATAGAATTTAGCGGGGAAAATATTTTGGCTAGAGCAGCAATTCTTTTTAGGCAAACAGCCACTGAAAAAAGTTGCAAGAAAAAAAATCTCACTCAAGTGCACCAAACACTTTTCAGACTACCATTTAATTTTTAAAAATTGCACAATTTCAGGTGCACTGTAAGTACAGAAAATAGGGTATGATGATTGACAAAAACGGAATGAATTAAGAGCAGTAATAGAAAACTGTAAACAATTATATCTGAATTTCATCAATTGTCTTGCTTACATTCACAGTTAGTCATCTAGTGAAAGACGAATGTAGGTGAACATTTAATTGCTTAAAAAGGAATTAGCTGCTTGAAAGGACAAATGTTCATATTAAATTTCATGAAGAGTAACCTTGAACAGACCACCATGCAAATGTATCAACCCTCACTGGTGTGAATGAAGCAAGATACAGGTAAAATGAATAAAATAAACAAGATTTGGGGAAAAAAATGCTAGTATATAGGGTATGTATCTTCTTCTCTTTGTGGAGAAACTACTAGAAACCACTCCAGACCTAAGGATGAGGACATGGGGAAAAAATACAGTAAGCAGAGGACCGAAAAATAATTTCGTCTAAGTATTAAAAATCAAACGTGCCAGTATATTTGACTTTTAAAAATAACGTGGCTAAGCTTTGTGTGCTTCCCTGTTCTCTTATCTAGCTGGGATTTTCAAATAGCACAGACTCTGGGGAAGGGAATCGAAAAATAGAAGACTCCCCTCCCTCCCCCAGAGCACACATAATTGCGCCTGTGTTCCAGCTTGGAGCTCTCTGCCTGCTGAGTTCTTTGCTTGTCATCTTTCAGCGCTCATCTGCATTCCGCTTTATTCACACTGTATTATTTGTTTACATGTTTGTCTCCCTGACTAAGGTTGGAAAGCTCCTTTGAGGACAAGGACAACCTCCTGTTCCTCTTCTACATTTCCCGTGATGCTTTGCTCATTGTGGCCATTCCAACATTATTCATTCATTCGTTTGTTTTTTTTTTTTTAAATTGTTAACCGGTAAGTGAAAACAAAATAGCAAAATGAGATAAAAGCTCGGATCTGAAAGGTTGCAAAATATTGTAGAGGGTGTAGTGAACACGAGGAAAAAGGAACATCGTGATATTCCCAATCTTGTGATGGGATAAAAGAAAATCAGTTTTTGGTGTTGTGGTAAAACTTCCCTTGGTCAGCTGAACATTGCAGAGTAGAGGCCAATTTTGTAGTTAAATCTGATAGGGAAATATTTCCAGCCAGAAAGAATCATACTGAAATTGTTTGATCACCACAAGCAATCCACAACAACCAAAAATTTAATTTGTACGTAGGGAATCGGGATAGGAAACCCAATTTTATATTCTTTTTTATAGAAAAAAGAATCCATTCTGCCACTTGCACTGCTTTCCTCTTTTATCGTCATGGCATACTCTGCCATTGTTTATTGTCCCCACCACTAGATGCAGAGTGCAGGGACCATATTTTATTCATGTGTGTGCCGGAGGCCTAGCACCAAGTAGGCACTCAGCAAATGTTGAATGAAGAAATAAGATGTTTCAGTGTCCCTGGAAGTTAAAAGGACATAGGAAACCAGTGCTAAAACCAGCAAGAATTGGTTTTCATATGCTGGTAATTGTGGGTTTTGAAATAAGGTGCTACTTTATACATTATTTTTATGCAAGTGTGTTATATCTGAGTAACTTTCCAAGTAAGAAGTTATAGGCTGTTGAATCTGGCAGAGTCTTAAAACCTGTAGCTCAATCCATTTAAGAACATTCTCTGACTCTTTTTGACTAGCTCTATAAAAGGGGTGCATGTCGGTTAATAAATAATCTTTTGGAAATCTTCACTTACATGTTTTTTCATCAAATTACAAACTCACTCCCACTTAACCAATGCACTGCTACTCTGGTGATGCGCGTTAGTAGCTTGATTCAGGTAGCCAGGTTGGAGGGTTCCTTGGTCTTACCTGCCTTGATGTTTTCATTCATAATGCAACACTGGGGAATTCAGTATTTTTGCCTATTGGAGACACGAATAGTGATGCACATGTTCCTTTCTCCTTACCCCTACTCCATCACCTTCTCCCCTGGCAGTTCCCCACCCCCCCAGTTTTAAATACATGGATGATCCTTCCGCACTTCTCCCCGAAAACTCTTTCCCTGTCCCTTTCTGCCTCATATGTGCCATAAGTTGACTGCCATCGGGAGTCAATCGTTCCATAAAATATCATGACATAAAAATTCTCTCCACCTTCATTTTAGTTTTAAAATATCTGAAAGGAAGATAAGGAGAAGAGTCCCTGGTGAGTATAGTGTTTGGTTAGGACCTTGGCCCTTAGAGCTTCACAATCGTGATATTTTCAGATTTTATGGGAATAACGTGTGATTGGAGAAAGGCCTTTGAGAGAAAATGTGAAATAATAAAGTCTTAGCAATCACTGATACGGCAGTTGTTGACTGAGGGTTAATCTCCAAAGGTTGCAGTACAGTTCAAAAGCCATGGGTTACTTCAAGTTGCCAGGTGTGTGCATGCTAACATCCCCGGAGGCACACTCTGAAAAGCCACCGGTTTCTGCAAGGCAGAGCCACCTCCTTCTAGGCTTGGTGGAGCTCTGCTGGGCTGTGGCTTTCCGTGACATGAGTCGTGTGCCTCTGAATTTAACGTCCAACCACGGAAACTGAAGTTTGTTTAAGATTTCAGTAAGAACGGGAGCTACGTTTCCAGTTTACTGCTTTGTTATTTCGAAATTGAAATAGAAAGTCTGAGCAGAATTCAGAACTACACGAAACAGGATCTTTTAACATCTTGGTTGGAGTCATTTTCTTGGAGGGAACTTGCCGAGGAGATCATGCGTTTCTCCGGGAGCACTGATTTCTTACTCTGGCACCATGGCCCTTCCCAGGATCTGATTCCGAAATACCTATTTCGTCATCAGAGCCAGCCTTTCAGTCAGTCATCTGCCTGTTTTGTCTACACTGTGCTAACCCTTCTGACTGAGAGGACTTGTATTAGTGAGGTCTAGGTAATAAAGTTGCAGCAAGCTTTAGAACATTCTTTGTAATAGTCAAATAGCTAGTTGCCCTCTGTCACCTTTATAGCGGGAGCACGCGTGGACTGTGAGCTCATTGGCAGGGCTGGGCTGAAGGTGACTGTGAAACAGCCATGTTTCCCTTGCTTGTGGCTGGGAATTAAGCGTGGAGGGGCCTTTTAAAAAAAGCCTGTGGCTGAATTTTGACTTAGAGCTGTTTTAAAATGTCAAACATACAGAATTCTTGGGAAATTCACTTGAATGAGACTGGCCACAACGTAAGAGACACACAGACACACACACACACACACACACACACACACACTCGTTGGAGCCTTTCCGTCTAAGGGAGGGAACTGAAGGAGAGAACACAGACCACCACATAAACTGGCATATACCTTAGACCAGTGGATCTTGATTAGGGGCCATTTTGCTCGCCAGGGGACATTCGGCAATGTCTGGAGACATTTTTGGTTGTTGCAGCTTGGAGAGGGGTTAGCAATAGTGGCGTCTAGCGAGTAGAGGCCAGCGATGCTGCTAAATGTTCTACAATGCACAGGACAGCCCTCCACAGCCAAGAGTCGTCAGGCCCAAAGTGTCGGTAGTGCCGGAGTTGAGAACCCCGCCTGAGGCCCTCTTCTTCTCGTAGTTTCCCAGGGGATAAACCGGGCTGCTGCGATGGAAGGTGAGGAGCTAAGCGGCAGGTTTGGGTGGGAAGAGCAAGATAAGGAGAGAGATGGGTAAGAGGTGGCAGCACTGACTGAAAATGAACTGTGTGGGCCATATCCCGTTCGTACCAGACGAATGTTTAGGATTCTCCCTCTATGTATTTGGAAAGACTGAGAAGTGTGTGGGCAACTGGGCCCTGGCCTTTGTGTTAGAGGTGACCTGAGTGTTTATTTTCTTTTCTTCGAAGCACCTGTGGTAGTTTTCTATTGCCGCTGTAACAATGTATCACAACTTGTCTGCTTAAAACAGCACAATTTACTGTCTCACAGTTCTGTAGGTCAGAAATGTAACACAGGTCTCACCAGGCTGAACTCAGGGTGTCAGCCGGCCGCATTCCTTGTCGGGGCTCTGGGGGAGAATTCGAATCCTTGCCTTTTACAGTTTCTAGAGGCCATTGTATTCCTAGGCTCATGGCCTCTTCTCCTTCTTCAAAGCCAACGACATTGCATCTCTCTGGGCCTTTCTTCCATAGGCAAATCTGCGGCTGACACGTCTTCCTCCTTTTTTCACTTTTAAGCATTCTTGTGATTACATTGGGCCCACCTGGCACCCAGGATCATCTTCCCATCTCAAGATCCTTAATGTAATCACATCTGTGCAATCCCTTTTTTCATATATTCACAGTTTCTGGGGATCAGAATGTGCCCAGCTTGCGGGGGTCGGGGGGGTCACTGTTCTGCCCCCTGCAGACCCCAATGCGTTTCCAGAGCCACATTTCGCTGTCTTGAGCTAGATATAGAAAAAGAAAGGTTATAAAAATGGTTTTGGGGGAAAAAAGTCTTTTTTTCAGTGGTATAATTTCAATGTTTTAGAAGTAATTTTTCTTTTAGTAAATGGAGTATGATGCAGAAAACATTTGGAGGATGTTGAAAAGTGATTGTTTAAATTGACAAAGACACATTTCGGTAAGAGAGAAAACAAGGGAGAAACAGGTGGGGAGAAAACTCTAGACAAGGGGTTCTAAAACTTGAATGTGCAGCTTAGTCCTCACTTGGAAGTGAGTAGAGGGCTTGTTGAAAATTCAGATCCCTAGACCCCAAAACCCTCATTAAGTAGGTCAGGGCTGGGGCCCAGGAGTTGTGTTTTTAAAGAGCACCCTCCTGTGATGCATTTAACATAAAAGATCCTTGGATCACACTTTGAGAAGTGCAAATAACTATTTTAAAACAAAGATCCATTTTAATAATTTCGTTTAAAATGAAATCACTGCATAATACTGATGTTAGAGGTTAGAATAAACATATACTTAAGTTCTTGACATTCTTGTCATTTCACTCACATGTCGGGGAACATGATTTGTGTTTTGGCATATTCAAGTCCTTGTCATTCAGCCATATTCATATTCAAAATATGTGATGATTTTGACCCTTAATTGTTCTTACTAAGACTGTCATCTTTTCGGTGTGCTTAATTCTTGTGTTCATATAAATATGACTTTCACTTACTAATGTTCAGCAAGAACGAATGATTCTTGAGCATGTTAATAAACTTGTGAGTCCCTTTTTAATCAGTTGTCACCAGGGTGTCATTATAAGTTTATTTGGAAGCTTAGAGATAACATTTATTAGCTTCACAATACATAGTAGTTGCTCAATAAATGTTACTTCAAGAAATAAACTGATTAATTTCATTGTAAGAATAGAATTTAGAGTTCAGAGTTCCCATCTGTCTAGTTCCTAAGGCCCAGATTTATAGAATCTTCCCTGACACTCTCTTCCTGCATAAGATGGTTTCCTCTTCTGAAGTTCCATAGCTCTTCTGTACTTCTCGTATTCTGTTACTTTATTCCAAAGAAATAGTGCCATTTGTGTACCTGTTCTCTTCCCTGATGGAATGTAAACTTCCTGAGGGCGCGATCCATAGCAGATTCTTCTTACTGCGGACAAGTGCCTGATAGAATTCCTCTCCAAAGCATGTATTCAATGAGGGTGTTGGTGAACTAACATACAATTATGGCATCTTCTTGCAGTTTTTGTTCAGATTTTGTTTCTCACTTATTCAGAAATGTAAAACTTTGCAATAACTTATAATAGCAAATTTGAGAATAGTTATTTACTAAGCTTTTTGGTGTTAATGATGTCATGCTATCAAAAATTAGCTAGAGTAAATGGAGAATTTTAGTGAGAATTGTTTGTAATCTAGCTTATATGTTCCGCATGTCACATCTAAATGAAATATAAAATTGAGTTGTTGGCATGTGGTTGTGGTGAGCAGAAGCAGTTATTATACATTACTTGGTAAAATTCATATTCATATCTTGTCAGTTTACAGTGAGCCAGAGATTAAAAATAACATTTGTTTCTGTTTTAGTAACTGCTTTAAAAATATCGAAAATCACTTTATTTTCTTAAGCCTGACTTCTAGTAGTGTTTTGAATATGTGGCCTTTCAAGCAGTAATGAAATGCATCGATGCAACTCGGCAATGCCTAACAGGACATGCTTCTAGGATCATTTTTAATGATTAAAAGTCAAACTGAGTTTTTAAAAAACTGACCCCCCAAAAAAGAGATGAGCCAAATAAACCAAGAAAGAAATCTGACTGAAGTGTTGGTTCTTGGCCCTTTGCATATTCTCCACATCTATTTTCTCCTGAGTGCTTCTTTCTTGCCTGTTGACAACCCAAGGGGAAGGGTGCTGGGATCACAAGAGTGCCATTTACTGATGTATTTTTCACATTCCCACTTCCCGGTTGGTGACAGTTTGGAGACTATACCAGGGTCATCCGTGGTTTTCGGTTTGGGGAATACAGTGATCAGACCTACATTTTCTAGAGCCAGCTTTGGTGGCATCCTAGAGAGTCGATTAGAGGACCATGAGAGCAGGCAGACATGTGGTGGCGTCCTCAGCTTCGCTGGGGTGGCCTGGCGTGTCAGGTGCTCAGGAGTGCGCACGGAGGGTACAGACACCACCAGTGTGAATATGGAGGGAGGCGAAAGGAAAGCGTTGGTCTAGAGCTGTCCTGGTGCATAATATGAAAGGCAACTTAATATATTTTGCCAACCTAAGATCGCTTAGTTCAGACTTTGAGAGCACTGTGAGAAGTCTGCTGTTCACCAAGTAGGTATACTGGTCCTTTACTGATTAATGACAGTGATTTAGAAAACTGTCTTTGGTGGTATAGCATGCTGAGGGGGTCTACCGAGATGGCAAGAGAGAACAGGGCTTCATAAACTATAATTACTTAAACGTTGCCATAAGTAAATATTTTAAAATGGCAACATCAGGAAATATGACTAAGGAGTCAATGTCCACCACGCCCTACTTTAGTGGTGGTTAAAAATTTCCACCAAGAATGATCTATGCGAAAAAGGGTAAGATCAGTGTGTTAGGGTTCAGAGGAAGGCAAACGTTTGTGTGATTCTGTAAATCCAATGATGAAGCTTACAAGTGGGAATCCACCGTTCGATTTAGAAATCTGTCATGGTAATTAGATATGAGCCGTTAGAGTCTCCTTTCTTAACTTCTATACAGAAGTTTGATGTGGTGAAGAAACAGTCTGCTCCTAGCCTGTTTCTTGCAAATACACAAGTCTTCCACTGACTTGATTTGTCTGAGAGAAAGGGGGTTTGGGAGGAGAATGAAATGCCTCACGAGTTTGACATACTGTGGAAGGATTGTTTTTATTATCACTTGAATTACGTTGTATCATCTCGTACAAAGTGTGTAGCGCATTTCTCAAAGGGTAATTATGATGCCAAGAAAATGAGGTGGATTCTCGCTTCCTGTATCCTGTAGTCTGTGTTCCAGACAATAATATTCGTTAACAAAGCTCCCTACCAGTTTGTGGCATTTGTATTGAAAACAGAGATACACAGAAAACTAGAATAGGACGTGGAACTGCAGGCTGTGGGTGTCATTAAGAATGGCTGAGCATTCAGAAAAGGCAAGACGTAATCAGTGGGTTGCTGGGTATACCCCAAATCCATCACTTTTTTGCCAAGAGTTAATATACTATCCTACTTTCTTCTAACATCAGCTCACAGTTGGACAGACCGAATTCTCTCCCTGAGAACATCACATGTAAACTGGCGTGGGGCTTCTCAGTGAACATCACTGACCACACTACACAGACTGCTGTTCTCTTCGGTAATATCTAAAACTTCTCGTTGAATTGCACTGCTTGTTTTTTTTTTTTTTACTCTTAAGACTGAAGGGAAAGATGTTTAAATGTAAAATCGACATAAAAAAAACATGCCTGTGTCTCTAGTCCACATCTAATTAAAGAAACATGGGAGCAGGTATATTTTCTGTTTGGCACTCTGTGAACTGCTTTGAGAGATTCTCCAAAATGTCTTAAGAACATCCATCATCTTCTCACGGTTGTGAGAGACAAGACTCACGTAAGTGAAGCAACGTGACGGGCAGTCAGAGAGGGTACGGGTAGGCACACCTTGATGGGGTCCCTGCCAGAGGCGCTTTGAAGAAAGGGAGAGCTGAAGTAGTTTTGAAAGGACAAATGTCTTGAGCTGGGCATTGAAAAGTGATTAAGAACAGTCTAGAAGGTATTCAGTATGTTGGTAATGATTCTGGGTTAGCAGAAGGAAAGCCGTCTAAGGTGAGAGAAATAATGAGCAAAAGCACAGAGGAGGACAGTGAACAAACTGAGCCGAGGGAGCTAAGGGCTTAGAAAGCACTTGAAAAGGATAATGCTACCTCTTTGCCTTACTGTGGTGCCTTCGAGATGACTGGCATTTTCACTGACCTTGTTTCATAAATGTGCTTTCAGAGAAATTAAGAGGGGACTTGGACTGGGCTTGAGGGTACCTTGAGTTTTGTTTACAGAACATCATGATCAGTGCCCTGCCCTCATAACCTTTTAAAAATCAAAATGTTGAACTTCATAGAAGCCGGCATAGGTGACTTTTGAGTAAGACTTCTTTCTTCCCTCTGATAACCAGTATGCTTCTGGGAGGCAAAAGAATCTCACTGATAGGTGCATGTATGAGGATGGGCTCTGAGCCAATTCATCAAGCCAGCCCCTCACTTTGAAACAAGAAAGTGAAGAGGATACATCATGATTTTGGAATACCTGCCGGAGGAAGAATGCAGATTACTGACGTTCCGTGAACTATTAATGGGAAATGAGGGAGCACAGTAAGAAGAGAGAGTCTTTGGTGTCAGACAGATAGAGCTTGGAATCCTGAATCTGTCACTTATTTATTTAGCCCCTTGAGTACATGATTGAACAACTCCACTTCCATTTCTTTATTTATTAAAAAGAGGGTAATAAACATGTCCACCACGTAGGATGGTTCTAAGGCTTAAAGGAGAGAATGAGATTTGAAGGCTTGACACTTTAATATTTAGCTATTATTATCATTACCTGTGTACATTAACACCCAGAGATAACCAGGGTTGGTTAGTAGTTTGTTGGGTACCTTCTTAGTAAATAGATAATGATTTATAATTTGTATAGAATGTAGTTACTTCATGAATTCATGAAGGAGGTCTTTCTGAATCTCTTTCAGGGTACTTAAAAACTTTATTCTCTTCAGTTAAAACAAATTTTAACTAGATTTTTGAAGCCTAGATTGGTAAAAAGTGTTTGTTAAAGAAAAGTTGCATATGTATCCAAAAGAAATCAGTATTTTCAAGAGATATGTGCACTCCCATGTTTATTGCAGCACTAGTCACAATAGCCAAGATACGGATCAACCTAAGTGTCCATCAAAGGATGAATGGATAAAAAGAATGTGGTATATAAACATAATGGAATATTATTCAGCTGTAAAAAAGAGTGAAATCCTGTCATTTGCAACAACGTGGATGGAACTTGAGGACATTACGTTAAGTGAAGTAAGCCAAGCATAGAAAGAAAAATGTCACATGTGGGAACTAAAAAAAATTTGTCTTACAGAGGTAGAGAGTAGGGTGATGGTTACCAGAGGTTCAGAAGGGGCGGGGCCGGGATAAAGAGAGGTTGGTAAATGGTACAAAAACACAGATAGGTAGTAAGAATAAGATCTAGTGTTCGGTAGCACAGTTGGGCAACTACAGTTAACGATAATTTATTTCAAAATAACTAAAGGAGTGAATTTGGAATGTTCCCAACAAAAAGAAATAATAAATGTTTGAGGTGATGGACATCCCATATACCCTGACTGTGATCATGACACATTGCATGCTTGTATCAAATTATCACATGTATCCCCAAAATATGTACGACTATTATGTCCCAGTGCAAATTAAAAATTTTTAAAAAGTCAACAATGCATACTTTTCACAGATTCTTACCTGGTAGAATCCAAATAACATTTTAGTGTTTTTCACAGATAACTCTTTCCTGTTGTGCCCTCATGGTTTATGTCAAGCATGGTTTTGGCTAGTATGGGTAAATGGTCTTTGTTAGGTTGAGCCCAGTGATCCCTAGGAGGACAGTCAGACTTACACAAGCTGATGGCTAGAAGGACACTCAAGATTCTGTGCTTTTATTTCTGGGAGGGATCTGTAGAGTTTAGAATGTCTACCTAGTCAGCAGTTCTCCCTTTGGGAACCCACCGTACCTTTTTCGGAGGGGCATCTGCAAGATCAAAGGTATCTTTATTATAACACTAAGATGTCATGTACCTCCTCCACCCCTATTCTCTCACAGTATATAGTGGAATTTTTCGGAGGCAATTCTGATGTATGGTGATATTATATAGTGAAATGTATCAACTTTTGGAAGGTCTGCATAATTCAGTAAACTAATATAATTTTCCAAATGACCAGTATATGATGTTATAAAATCATGCACAGTCAAAGGGACATCCAAAGTACAAGATAGACCAATGAATTTTAACATAAAAGAGTACAAAGAGTTCATTGATATGTTTCATACTCCGTGTTGCTGCTATCTTTTAAGAAACTACCACTTGTTGAGTTTTGGTGTAAAAGAGAATATCCACAATTAGCTGAAAACGGAGGCCTGACTTTCTTCACGTACTTCAACCAAATAGCATATCAGAGCAAATTTAATTCAGAGAAACATATGAGAATTTAATTGTTTTCTATTAAACCAGAAATAAAAGAGATTTGCAAAAATTTAAATTAGTATCACTCTTCTCACTTTTTTGTTCTGAGATTATAATTGTTTTTTCATAAAGATATGTTATGTCATATAACATGTGATGAGTATATTAGTATTTGTATTAAATAAATTGATGAGTATTTTATAATTTCTATTTTAATATCTAATACTGTATAATAAGTGTTGTTAAATATAATCTAACTAGTTAAAAACTCTTTGGGGTCCTCAGTAAATTTTAGGGGTATAAAGAGGACTTAAAACCAAAAAGTGTGAGGACCCCTGGCCTAGTGTATTGTTTACTGGAGTGTGTTCTGGTCAGTGCACATCCACTGGTTGCTCCTTTCTTCTGGAAAAAGTGTTCTGTGGTCAAATATATTTTGGGCCAAGATGTATGCTTTCTCCCCTCTTAGAGATGTACAATGCATATTCATATATCAAAGTCCCTCAAAAGTGTTTCCTAAATCTATCCCAACCTTTGTTGTCCTTTTATTTTTGGCATTACACAGTGCTCCGCAATGAAATATGACGTCATCTTGAACACATTGGCTGGTATATGGTATGGGCTACTCTCTCCCCATTTTTTAAAAAAAATACAATGCAAGATTTATCAGGTATTTTCCTTCAAATCCATACTTTATTTAGAGGAAGGCCTATGAAAGTTTCCTAGCTAATCTGATTGACTTTCTTTTTTTAAAAAAACACACATACTTTATTGTATTGTACTATTTTGCTTATACTCTTCGAAGCTGTTTCTACTTATGTTTCCAAACTCGTATGTTTTTAAAACTCTGTTGTAGACATTTCTGTGTGTTAATTGGTAGCATCTGCTCCATGTGTCATAAGACAAAGTAATTTCATCCCCACACAAATTGTCCAAATTGCAGGTTAAGTGGTAGCAGCCTAGCTGTTGAGCTATTACTACTGTTTGGTATTTTTAAATGGCAAAAAATACCTTTGGTGATGCATCACATGCCTCTAATAAAACGCAGTCGCTTTTGGTAACAGAAAGATTTATAAATGGCAGTAGGTTTTGTTGTATTTCTTTTTATGATTCTTGCTTTCCAGTTCTTTGCTTTCCATTGGTTGTGGGTACAATCCTAAGAGTTAAAACAAAAGAAAAGTACTCTACCAGTATGGATCAGAAACATGTTCCTGGCTGCCACATGATGAGTGATATCCTCCTAAGAAATAAGAATGATGCATTAACCAGCAGCAGTTTCTTTCTGACACAGTGCCATTCTAAATTTGTATTGAGGCAGAAGTGCAGAGATAATTTCTTTCTCTTTCTGTATTTCACAAGTCTGTGTCAGGGAAAGAATGGAAACATCTTAATTTGTTACAATAATTTTAGGGACAATAGTGAATGTATTTTATATAAATCAAAAACTTTTGTTATTTTAATTTTTTGGTTTTACTGGTTCGTACTGAAACACTTAATACTGTTTGAATCCTTGGTGACTTTCTATTGCCAACTAAAAATTGATTTCCGCTTATTATTTAAAAAAATCCAAACAGAAATTACTGTGGCTGTCTTATTCAGTGTCTTGTTCTTTCCTCACCACTGAGTAGTTTTAGGGAGAACTCTTTACATGTGCAAAAGGACATTCAGATCTATAGGGATGTACATTAAAGTGTTTTGCAAATGGTGCTGGAAATTCTCTAACAGTTAAATCAGCCAGATTAACCAGACTGAAATTGAAAAACCAGATTGAGGTTACTCTTCAAATGACAAGAGGCTACCTTTCTATCTTCTTTGACAATCTAATCAGTATAGATAATAGTATATTTAGGATATCAAAGTTAGAAGAATTGTAGAACTGTGTGGCAGGTTAAGAAGTTTGATGTAGATGCAGATGGTCCACTGTTTGTTCAAGTTATGTGATTTTAACACTTTCTGCAGTGGAAAGTCGAATTTCGGGTATACACACTCAGAGGAGGGGAAAAGGTTATTCTAGAGAGGTGGTGTCATGCAGTGGTTAAGAGTCTCATCGCTGGAGACAGGCGACCTGAATTTATTCCCACCTCTACCACATATGTATGGTGTTGGGCAAGTGATTTATCTTCTCTGTGACTTGGTTTCTCCAAACATAAAAAGTTTCTCCAACTGTAAAAAGTCATGTAAAGTTCACTAATGTACAAGAGTGTCTTGTACATTATAACTATTAGTTATTTACCGATGTGTAACAAATTACCCCACAATATAGTGGCTTGAAACAACAAATATTTATTATCTCTCAGTTTCTATGAGTGGGAATCAGTGCATCTCGTAGCTGGGTGTCTCTGGCTCCAGGTCTTGTATGAGGTTGTAGTCAAGCTATTAGCCTGGGCAACACCCTCATCTGAAGGATAGGGTGGAGGCAGCTGGGATCTGCTTTCACGCTCCCTCACACAGATGTTAGCAGGCCTCCATTACCTGCCACATGGGTCCCTGCACAGGGCTGCCTCCCAGTCGGCTTCCCCCAGAGCGAGTAATCCGCAAGAGAATGCAAGATCCCAAGATGGAAGCCACCGACTTCTTGTAACTCAGTTTTGGACATCATATCCCATTGTCTTTGCTGCACCCTATTTGCTAGAAGTGAGCCACTGAATCCAGTGTGCACTTGAGCAGAGAGGATTTTACAGGGTGTGAATATCAAGAGGTGGATCACTAGAGACCATCCTGGAAGCTGCCAGTAACAGCAACTTGGGCTTTAATTTATATCTTCTATGCACATGTGTCCATGAATTCCCAATGTATGTATTAGCTGTCTACTTGATATCTCACTAGGGTGTCTAACAGGTTATCTCAAATTTAACATGGAAAAATGGAGCTCCCTGACGCCCACTTCTCCCACAGTCTTTTATATCTTGGTGAATGGCAACTCCATTCTTAGAGATGATCAGGTCAAAAACTTGGAGGGATCCTTGACTCTTCTTTCATCCAACTTGTCATTTGACCTTCAAAATACATCCAGAGTCTCCCCAGCTCTTACCACCTGCACCCCCAGTGTTGCCTCCTTTGTCCACATACTGGGTCTCTCCCTAGGTTTTTGCATTAGCCTAACTGGGTTCTCTGTTTTCTACCTTGTTCCCTTATAGTTTGCTCTTTATACAACAGACCAAACGATCCCTTAAAACATAAGGCAGATAATGATACTACTCCATTTGAGATCCTTTGAAATCCTTCCATTTTACATAAATTAAAAGGCAAAATCTTTACAGTAGCCTACAGGACCTTTCATGCTTAAAAAATTATTTTTCTGGTCAGGCACGGTGGCTTATACCTGTAATCCTAGCACTTTGGGAGGCTGAGGCAGGAGGATTGCTTGAGGCCAGGAGTTTGAGACCAACTTGAGCAACATAGCAAGACCCTCATCTTTATAAAAAATTAAAACAAAAAGATTAGCTGGATGTGGTGGCATGTGCCTCCAGTCCTAGCTACTTGGGAGGCTGAGACAAGAGGATTGCTTGAGCCCCAGGAGTTTGAGGTTCCAGTGAGCTATGATTGTGTGCCTGCACTCTAGCCTGGGCAATACTGCAAGACCCTGTCTCAAAAAAAAAATTATTTCTCTGTATTATGTGAAATAATACATATGAGGGCTGTCCGGAAAGTATCTAGCCATGTAATGTGAAAATTACATACTAACAATGGCTGCCCTCATATGTATAATAAAATTATATATATATTTATATCTGTGTAAACATGTCTCTATAGATTTAGGTATATATCTAGAATTTATTTTCTGTGTGGTGTAAGATTGGAATCTCATTCTTTCCAAATGAAGAGCCAATTTTCCCAGCGCCATTTATTGACTCCAATGCCCTTTCCCCACTGAGGTGATTTTCTACCATGAACCTATGCCATGTGTCTAATTGTTGAATGTTTGAATAAAGGTGTATCTAGTAGATCAAATAGATCATATACAATTGTGTTTGTAAAGATTTTATTTGACTTGGAATATTCAAATACATGTAAAAACAACTTGGATTATGATTGGGAATTAATTATAGAGAACATTTACTAAAGTCCCTTTACTGAATAGATTAGGAGCTAATTCTACTTAAGAGGCCATGACTTAAGTTTAAAAACCCAGTTAGCTGCAAAATTAAGACTAATAAATCTCATGTCTTCGTAGGCCACTGTTTCTAGCTTATATTCGTATACTATACTTTGCTGCTTCTTATAACTGTTCAGAAAATTATCACCAAAATGCCGGTCAAATTTGAAAACCTTTTGAGGATATCCACTGTAGTGAAATTCTTGTTTTTACAGCCAGTTTTCACATATGTCAGCATATCTATGAGCTCAAGGCCCTGGGCTTGCTTTTCTCCTTTCTAGAATTTTGGTCTTATCTCTGTTTATAATAGCTTCACCTGGCAAACAAGAATGGGTAGGCAATGGAGATTAACTCAAGCCAGTTTGTTTGGCAGATTAGCAGCAGTATTGGTGAAGAGTTTGCTGGAAGAGGGAAGCATATTGAAATTCTTGCTTAAAAAGAGGTGTGCAGAATTCTCAGTGGTTTTCTTTTGATAGAAGTTGTCTCATAACTATTGCACTATGTGTGATTGGGCTATAAATCACAAAATGAATCGCTTCCAACTCCTTCACATCTACAGAGATAAGAATGGAAAATATTGTCATTGAGATGAGTCCTTATTCTTTTTTCCTTTTCTGCGAATAGTCTAAGCTTTACTCTTCTGAACACCTGGCTTTTGCAGCCTATGAAGGATGTTCTGGTAACAATGGTGCCATTCTGCTTCTCCCAGATAGATTTTTGCTCCAAGATAGGTGACAAGAATGTCACCCCAAAATGAATTTCTTTCTTTAGGGCAGAAACAAAATAGAAAAAGAGAGTACTATGAGGAAGTATTATACTGCTGGTGAACTTTTCAAACTAAAACCACATTCCATGACATTAAAGATTGCGCTTCCATTAAGAGTCAGCGAGCACGAGAATCTAGTTGGAGTACACAGTAACTTGCTGTGTGACTTTCACAGATCCATCGACCACCTCCCTAGGTCAGCAGGTTCATTTGCAGAAATCGGAACTAGATGGGCAAGGACCTCCTGCAATTCTAAAATACCTCAAGATATGAAGTTGGTAATGAATAACGGAAATATAGCAAGTTCTTTTTAGTAAAAAAAAGATTGATACCAGCCAATAACTCACAGTGGGCTTACTTAAATCCTCCTCCTCTCTTCAAATTCTGTTTTTACCAAGCCAGTAAGCTAAAGACAGTTTGTCATGCTTTGAACTTCCTGGCTTATGTTGATTTTTATCAATATGTTACTGTTACACATTTGAGTGGGAGCTGAGTTACATTTCATGAGAACTGCTCAGAAAACTAATAAAATCCTTACAACCCCACTTTCTGTGGGTATTGATAGCATCAAGAAAATAAAAAAGACTTTGCCATTTTCAGGCAGTTGCTTTTCCAGCCAGACTGAAATTGAATGGCATTAACTCAACTCACTTGTTTAAACATTAACCAGGAGATGCTTTCCCTTCCTCCTTGAAAATCTTATGTGTGCGCATGAATTTAACTACAGATGTACACAATTCCCAAAAAGTCCTTTTAAAAAACATTGACTATTCCATAAAGTAACAGCTCTAGAAGGCTTTCAAGGAATTAGTTATTCACACAGCAACCTAGTGAGGCGTATAAGTATATCCCCTCTTTACAAGTGGGTCACCTGGGTGATTGCCCCAGGACTTTGGGAGATTTATAGAGTTCAGAGTTACAAGGTGATGCAGCCACCATACTCAGAGAACTGGGTGACAGTCTTCCAATGGGTTTTCAAAATAGATGAGGAAGAGCTTATAAAAGACTAAAAAAAGGATGTAGACATCTCTTTTGAAGACTGTTTCGAGGCTCTCAAATGGCCATTGTCATGGAGTGGAATTGACTAAGCATCAGAAGAAGCTCAAACAGCACATGACAGGTGAGCCTTAAAAGCTCGCAAGGCAGAAAAGAACTTTCCAGAGTGACCTTGTCACATGGAGTTCTAACGTGTAGGCTTTCTCAGCTTCTCTGAGTGGGGTACAGAGGCATGCATATTTTAACCATTCATTTCATATTCAGTATGTAAAGTAACTACTGCTTTCAACTTGAGTGGAGAAAGTATTTATCAAGCTTTATCAAGAATCAGACAGGGGAAACCCATTATTTAACTGCTTACAGTGTGAAATGGAAAATTTCCTCTCTCTCTCTCTCTCACACACACACACATTTTACCTTTTGTTCAATCCTAGTAGCCCTTTATTTAAAAAGTTTTAATACTAACTCTATCAATCTGAGTCTTTAATGGGCAGAATCGGATGAATTTTCATTTGAAACAAAACTTTCTCTACTTTCTGCCCTTGATAACTGCACATCAGAGTCTTTAGTCATTTAAACGTAATGAATCTTTCCTTATTTACATCTTTTGTTTGGTAAACTTGAAGTTTTGCAGGCATATTCCCACTGGTGTATATCCTGATTTTCCAGAGTTACTATATTACCCATCCTAGCATGGTCCTTTGTTTTTTTTCTTCTTTCCTCCCCACACCCCACCTCCAGTATTTTAGGGCACCATATGTAGATAAGAAGTGCGATAGCTTCATTCTGTTAATTAACATGCTTATTTGAGGTTATGAAATATACATTTGAGAAAGCCAGGGATTTCCCCCTGCATATTCACTAACTGCTTGAAGTGGCATTTTCATTCTGACTTGGTATTTTGTTTTGTTTGACTGCAGCATACTGGAGCATAATGAAAGAGTCTATTTTGAGGCTTCAAAAGTAGTGCTGCTACCGACCATGAGCAAGAGAGAAAGAGTGGACTTCAGCCTGCACGGATGGTCTTGAAAAGCCAATGGTTTTTGGTAAGTCATCTGAAGGACTTGGCATTTATTAGCTTTTAATTTCATCAGACATAATTTATTTGTTGTACCAGGACATCTTATTCAAGTGCGTGGCTATTTCTCTACAACCCAAACAATAGTATGTTTGAGGAAATGTTCCAGTGACAGAGAGCCAATAGAATAATCAAATTTACTTGGTATGTTTGTTTCTAAAACTTGCAGAATAGTAGGATCTAAATAGAATGCCTTTGGGGTGAGAGAAAGACAAAAAACATAAACAAAACAAACCCAAACCACTAGACACACAAACAACAAACAAGCTGTATCTTCCAGATATTCCATTTTGGCTAAAAGCATAGGGGTAAATCACAGCAGAGGAAGTAGACTGAATTCGAGGGCAAGTTTGTTACAGTCATGTACCGCATAGCAATGCTTTGGTCAATGACAGATCAGATATAAAACAGTGGTCCTATAAGATTATAATACGTATTTTTACTGTACCTTTTCTATGTTTAGATATGTTTGCATAAATATTTACCATCGTGCTCTAGTCACCTACAGTGTGCAGTGTAGTCATGTGGTATACAGGTTTGTAGTCTAGGAGCAACAGGTTAGACCACGTAGTTTACGTGTGTGGTAGGCTCTACCATCTAGGGTTTAAGTACACTCTGTGATGTTCCTACAATGACGAAATCACCTAAGGATGCATTTCTTGGAATGCATCCCCATCAATAAGCGATAGATGACCGTATTGGGATAGGCAAAGTGAGAGCCATTGGCAGTTTCCAAGTCTTGTTCAAATGTTTGTTGAGTATCTTTTAACTAAACATGGCCACCTGAATGACAGTTTTGGTGTAGGTGTTGGAATTCAAACACTTTAAACTGTAAATAAATGACAAAGAAATTCAAACTGTACACCAAAATAATGTGGACTTCCAAAGATGTCTCATCAGTCTAGTTCGTGATATTTCCTGGAAACAAAGTCCTCAGATGGAAGCCCAGTTTCAACCCCCACCCCATCTTGGTGACCTCAGAGAACTTATTCATTGTCTTGGAATGACTCACCTGTAAAAATGTGAGTACATGCCTAAATGATCTCCAAGGTCTCTTGCATATTTAAAATTCAGTTCTCCCTAGTGTGGTTAATTAAATAGTTATACGGTTTAATTCTTGCCCAGCAGAATTTCCTGTGAGCCTTTAGCAGGTTGTTATTTTCAGAGGGACTCACTGTGTCAACCAGTGTGAAGGAAAGGGACCAGGTTTCTTGCAGGGGTGGTCCTTTCTTCCTATTGGCACCATCTTGAGAGTCAGCCCTTTGGTCAAGCAGGGATTTAAGTATTTGTGGTTAATAATTTATTCCCTCACAACATTAAAGAAAATGTGGCCCAGTGTTGTATGAATATTACATTCAAATAAGTGAGATAGGCTTCTTTGGAATTATTATCCTTTCTTTTTCTTTATGGGATCTTACTCTTTCCTTCTCTGTGCTTGCTGTCACTGTGTTACTGGTTATCTGCCAGCCCTTTAACCCCTTGGGTCCTCAAACTTTGTTTTACATTGAGAAGAATTTATTCTTTTTCTTTCTTACTAAATATCTCCTTTCTGAAGCAGAGCCGTGAACGACAGTTTAAATGATGCTCAGATGTCACTCTTGTTAGCAGCTGGCTGTCTGCCTCAGAGTGGTGCATTATTTGGGTTTCAGAACAGCATTTTTTTTTTTTGTCTTACAAATGTTAAATTATGAAGTGCAGGAAACCACATGAACGTGGCAGAAAGAAAACGCAAACACAGTGTTATCTGGAAATGCCGTTTAATGATTCTCCCGATGACAGTATCCTCCCTGTACTCCATGTAGGAAGCCTCTTTACCTGTTTGCTGGTGGTCTTGGGTCCCATATCATCATCTTCATTTTTGCTATATGCTGGGGCCACCTTGTCACGCTGAATCAGGAGGTTTGGTTAAGACAATTGCTTGGGGCTTTTTCTATCCAAGTCCTGCCTGACCACAAAGGCTAGCGCTCATTCACGAAGTCTTCCCTGGATCCTCGGGACTTCACTGCCAGGTCTCTCTTCATGAACTCCTGCAACATTTCAGGCCTGCATCGTACCAAATGTATTGCTGTGCATTGCTGTGTGGGTGTTTCCCATCACTCACACTGCTTGCTCACTGCTTCAGGGTAGGAATCAGATCCCAGACCAGTGTTTCTCAGGGTGTGGGGGCATCTCAGGACCTCCTGCATCCCCGTCACCTGGATGTGTTTATTAAAGTTGCATATTTGGCAGCACCGGACTCGACGAATCAAAATTTCTGGGGATGTGTAATCCAGGACATTCACCCCAGGTAACTCTTTTGCCCACTAAGGTTTGAGAACAATTCTCTGAGTCTGATTGTGCATCCTCTTCTTTGCCTTCTCACCCACAGCCACAGGTCCAGGACTGGCACATAGTAGGTGCCTGGAAAATATTTGCTTGTTGACCTAAGCAACGTCAAACCACGAGAGCTGTATTCCTTCTTCAATCGCCTGGCCTTTTCAGGATGTAAAGTCAGCATATTGTCTGAACCTTAGAAAGCGAGTTTTGTCTAAATGCATAAAGTGTTTTTATAGGTCAGAGGCTCTTTTGGAAACCTTCTTTCTATGTCTCTGTATCGTCAATCGCTGACTCTGTCTCTAGTAACGATGGCAGCCCCTGCCTAAGTCTGGTGCCCTGGGAACATGCACCGTGGGGAGCTGGCCTAGAGCAGCAGGAAGGGAGAGAGATCTGAGGATGGAAACAGTACTGTGCTGAACTGGAAGCTTTAGCCTTGGCTTCCAGAACCACACCTGCTGCTCTTGGCAGTTTACTCCGAGTGGTATTTCTTTCAGCTGTTTGGACTCTCAGGTCGTCAGTTTTGGTGGCAGGAGAGTGGTCCCATTGCTGAAAGGAATCAAGTTAAGCTACAGTGGCTGCACATCAGAGCACCCATGGTGGCAGTGGCAGATTCAGTATTGGAATCTGATGTTAACAGACCGCAGTGACACTTGGCCCCCTCTGTCCCTCCTCCTCTTGCTCCAGCAAGGGCATGCCTGGCCTGGAGGGATCCAGAAGAGCTCCGTAGGGCGTTGCTGCTTCTGGTGCAACTCCTGAACGCCCTTGCTTGTGGTTCCAGCCCTGGTAGATGGATCTGACAGTTCAAGTCAGAAACCACACCGAAGAATGCAGAGAAGCTTAGCCAACCTATAAAGGAAAAAGTAGGTCATCAGGACATTTACTAGCTGTTAACATAACCACTAACCAAATGCACTCAAAAAAGTTTTTTTTTTTTTTTTTTGCAACTTTTTTTTTTGACTGTTACTTAGTCATAGTTTTACTTGGAGAGGTTGTACCAATCCTGAATTCAGTTTGTGTGAAGGGGCACCTTCAACCATAGCGTCAGAAAAGCATCTTCTCCCAGGTCTACTTTCAATTTTGACTAAGGGAGTTTTGGCAAGCAGAAAGGTATAACAGAGTGGATTCTTCTCATATTCTCAGTTAAGTGAAGGAAAAAAAACATGTGTTCCGAAAGCAACATTAAGGACAAATGGAGCTTTTCGTATACGCTTCGTGGAGACCTCAGTAGACTTTCCTCTGCACGGCTTCTTGCAATCTGGTGGGGGTGGGTGGGGCTGTTTCTGTGATGCCAGAGGCAAGTGCCAGGTTGTGAGCTACGGAAGAGAAAGATACAGTTGTTTGCATATGTGACTTTGAGCCTTTGTTTAGAAGACTGTCAGGTGGAGGAATAACCAAGGACAAAATCACAGAAATGATAAAGTACAGGATTGTAGCCAAATACCAGATGCTGGCATTTCTGTTTTAGAAGTCTTTAGTGATACATGGAATATTTCCTTGCAAGTAGCCATCCATGGTAGGAAAAGAGAAAAAGTAATTCTAAAAGAGAATTTGTCTAGTTAGAAATAATATCCCTTGTATTGTTTACCATGAGGCATCCCTGAGAGCTGTAGGATTTCCACACAGCTACCTAAATCATAGGCCCTGCTCTGGTCAGGTGGATGTAAACAAGAAAAGAGCCACTGCAGGGCCCCCTGCTAGACTTTCATTAGAAAGCTCTTTAAATGCTTTCCAGCATAGAGGCGTTTGGCTCCCTTCAGGTACCCGAGTCAGTGTCCTATACGGCAGCACCCAAAATGCCTTCTGTTAAATGTGTTATAACCCACTCTTCTTGCTGATGCTATCAGGGGCTAATAATTGCATGAGTCCTTCAGAGAAGCTGTGTGGTTTGGTATAGCTGTGAGTAAAACCACACCCTTTCAGGAAATGCAATGAAATTTTCTTCTAAGAGGCATCATCAAAACAGATGTTGATTTGCTTGGCATGTCCCCTTCTTTGGTGACAATTTGAGAGCTTTGAAGGGAAGTATTTGCTGTACATCAAAAGAAATTAGAATTAAACTGCCACATTTGCACACTGTCGGAGCCAACAGGGAAAGCGACCAACTCCAGTTTGTTACTGTGACTCTCCCTAAAGCATCTCCACCATGCTGGTGTCATCAGCAACTCTGCACTCGTGACTTAACATTTCTATGTCTTCCTCTTCAGACTTTAAGCTCGATTACTTCCAACTTCCTCCCAGATGGCTCCAATTGGCTATAGCATATAGTTGCCTTCAAATTGAGTCTAAACCTAAACTTGTCATCCTGTCTCCCTCTACGGGCTCCTTGTTTAGAGAAACAGGATCACTGGCCTGCCCTTGATTGATGCTGGGCACCTCCTCTTCTTCCTGTACTTCATCCCTTGACCGTATGCTGAAGTTTTGCCTCTTAAATATTTTGCAGTCTTCTCTATTCCCTGCCCCTGCTCTGAGTCAGACCTCCAGCATCACTGGCCTGGGTGACCGCAGCAGTTTTCAAAAGAGTATTCTTGCCCCAAGTCTTTTCTTTCTGTATTTCATTCATTCTACTATTTTGAGAATTATCTTCCAAAAGAAAGAGTCTGATTGAATTACTCCCATGCTCGAAAACCCTGGATAGCATATGGAAATATGCAACGGTGTTTATAATCTAATATTACATATAAAATTCATCCTTCATAATTGCGTGTACATGTTGATTACAAAGTAATGACAAAAATGTATGCCTATCAACAAAGACTAGAAGTAAATAAAAATGAAGGCACTTTTAGTATTAGGGCAATTTGTACTTTTTTTTTTTTTAATATTACCCCTTTGGTATTTTCCCTAGTAATTAATGAATATGGTGATATAAAAGGAAAGGTTAAAAGGATTTTGTTAGCTTTCTGTTCCTGACAAGATAAAATGCAAACTTCATTAAATATCATTTAAGACCCCCAGTAATCCGTTGTCAACGTACCATTTAAATATCATCTTTCCAAGAATCCCATGCCTTCCATCTCTCCATATAACATTTATTTCCTTTCTAAACATACTGTGCATTTAATAAGCATGCATTTCTTCATATTGATTCTTCTTTGAAATTCTCTTTGTCTACCTGGTGAACTCATACTCGTTCGATGAGGCCTAAATTCCCCTCTTTCTGTGTTATCGCTGTTGTATTGCAATTATTTGTTTGTGTTGCTATCTCTCTAGATGTTTTGTGAGGAAAGAGTTTGACTTATTTTAAACCCTGTATTCCAAGTATTAAGCTCATTTCTGCACATAGTATAGCTTAAAAAATATTTATGAAGATAAGAAGAAAGGAAAGAACTCATTTAGAAATATACAGATAATCCTTGAGATAAGGTATTAAAACTGTTTCAGATAAGCTCAGTACTAATTACTATTTAATAACAATTACCAAGAGTAGATGTTTTGGGTAAACAATTTTTGCAGTTGGATTCAACTTCACATCATTTAAACTAACTACTGGAGTATATCTTTGGCAACAGAAGAGTCTAACATCAGATAGAATCGCTTCAGCTTCTCTGTAGCCATATTTTATGAAGTTATTAGAAATTTCTTTTTTAAGTCATACATAATCATATCAGCCAAATCAGAAGTCCAAATAAATGACACATCCAGTACTGGCCACATTATGTGAATACGTGATATTTTTTTCTTAAGGGAATTTAAAAAGCCAAGACTGGATAACATTAAAGGATTGATGTAACATTTTCAATTCTGAAAGGCTATTCTGCTCTAGGAATATACTTGTTACTATTTTTTTTTCATTTCTAAGAATTCTATTTGGCTAAAATACCAAAAGAGAAAAAATAACTTGGCTTAAATAAAATGAAAAGTCATCTCCAAAATTAATTTGGCTCTTCAAAAGTTCCTTTTCAAAAAGAAGAGTAGGATTTTTTTAATATCACATGTCAAAAATGCCACTAAAAAAATCATCACTTACATTTGGCAAACAAGGAATTTGGAAGGGATTTTTATGGAGAGCACGTTATGTAGCTTTAAAAATAATGTTTTGATATTAGGGGAAGGTCATTTAATAGTATATATTACTTTATATTGTGTAATATATGTATGTATGTGTCTATATATAAAATATAATCTTTTTCTATTAATGTTTTACAGTCAGTACGTTGTAATAGAGAATTTCAGTTTAAAATCTGTCACTTTTTTTGCATGATATCCTTACTCAACATTCAGTTTTCTTGCTTATAAAATCATGACAAAAGTTGCACTGCCATTAGATTAACTAATTAAGAAATTAGCCAGTCATCAACATTTATTAGTTGACTACTAACTTGGAAACATTAAAAAGCACATCACTTTTCAGCGTTTCATGTAAGTTGATCCTTGTCTGTTTTGTGGAGCAAAGAACCTTAGCTGGATTTTGAATTTTTCTCTCCTGAGCGTTGCACTCCCTTAAACACCTGACCCTTCAGCTGTTCAGAAGATCGATCACAAAACATGCCAGGGCTAAGGGGAATGAATGCAGACTTGCAGTTTCCCTTTAGCTACTCTCTCGTGCCCCATCCGCGGGGTTGCGTGCTTCCTCTGTTACGGCTGCAGTTCATTTACTAGGAGGTACTGACTGTTGTATTGCTCTTCTGCGAGAGCCAGTGCTCAGAAGCATCCTAAATACCTAGTGACAAAAACTCAGGAAGGCAATAGACTATTGCAGTTTTCATTACGACCTCAGATGCTTCCCAGCACAGTAGGTGCTTATCTTGAACTACCCTCTGCAGACTGTACATATGGGTCCGTGTGGTGATGTCGTGGCTGTGCCCTGATTAAGGTTTTCTGGTGTTGGTTAGCAGGAGCAGAAGTGTCTGTGAGCAGTAGTAGCTTCAATTAGGAAGGATATAAAGGAGAAGTGAACTATTCCTGAAATCTTAAAGATCTGTATACAGAACAGAGTATGGATCCCAAAGTTTTATTTTATTGTATTTTTCCAGCTTTATTGAGGCATGATTGACAAATTAAATTTGTGTACAATGTGTTGCTTTCATATATGTACATATTGTGACATGTTTACCACCAAGTTAGTTCCCACATTCGTCACCCCACAGTTATTTTTTGTGTGTGAGAACATTTAAGATCTACTCTCTTAGCAAATTTCCAGTGTACAATACAATACCATTAACTATAGTCATCATGCTGTATATTCAATCCCAGATCACAAAGTTTTCAAATCCAGCCCTGAGATAACTGATGACAGCCACTATAGACTTTCTTAGGTAGTACATAATAAATTGTTGTAATGCTGCTGGGAAACCATATAATGTGTTTAAGAGCATAGGTTCTTGAGGCAAACTTCCTAGATTTGAATACAAAATTGCCGCTTAATAGCTGTATAATGTTGATCAAATTAATCTCTTTGAGTCTCAGTTTATCAGTCCATGAAGTAGGAAAAATAAAACAGCATCTATCAGAGTTGCTGTAAAAACTAAATGAGTCGACGCTTGTAAAGTTCTCCCCAAATTGTTAGCTGTTATAATCATATCACTTTCACGATACTCGGTTAGTTATTTAGTTTGTAATAAAAATTTTCCAGCGTTTATTTTATTCCTGGTGCCTTCCTGCGAACTCAGTTTATGAATTTACGCTCAGTCAGGAAGGTGGAGCAACGCCGTGGGAACGCAGAGGAGTGGGGAGGACTTCGGGAAGCATCAGAGCTGGCCTTGAAGAATGGCCAGCATTGCACTCAGGAGGGTGTGTGCCCAAAGGTGTGGACAAGGCCGAGGGCAGAGTATGTTGGAGGAAAGCCGTGGACTGGTTCAAGTTCAGGGTGAAGTGTGCAAGGTGGAATAATGGGAGACTGGGAGGAAAGGTAGGTGGATTTCATAATGATGATAACAATTAACGTGAGCTATTAATTGAGTGGCTGCTGTCCACCAGGTCCTGTGGTTGGTACTTTATTTAAATTAGCTCCAACCACAACTCCCTGCAGCATAGCTGTCTCTTTTTCATAGAGGAGAAAATACAATTAATCCCATTTTTTCTTAGGTGGTGGAGAGCCGTTGATGGTTTTCAAACGGGAGAGGGTCATGATCACCACTTAGCAATCATTTACTTATTTGCCCTGTTAGACTGAACATTCCCTGGAGTTAGAGACATGTCCTTCTCCATCCTGGGTTCCCCAAAGGAGGTGGCACCGGACCAGCAGTGTGGTGGATGCTCCATAAATACGCATGGAGTCTGTTTTCGAGGCTTCGAAGTCTGTTTCAAAACTTTGGAAACACGTTTTGTGTACTTTGCATTTTAAAGAGGAAATAAACTAATTAATTTATTGAGTGACTCCTGTTTGCTTGCGCATGTTCTGTCTCATTTGATCCTCAACGAGAAATCTTAAAGAGAGAGAGTATACATTTTACATTTAAATTATATGCTGTTATAATGGATGAGGTCGTTGGGGCTGAAGAATATGACAGAGCTGTTGGGGGTAAAGCTAGAACCCAAACCCTGGCTCCCCGCCCCCTGGTCTGTAGCCTGCCATCGCCCCACCTCCATCGAAGTGCTGTTTGGTTGCTGTTTTCCAGTCCCCATTAAGGTTGCCTCTTGGTTTAAGTCCTCTTTGCTAAGCAAGTGCCCCGTTGCTTTCAAGGAAACTAAAGCCCCACAAGATTCAGTCTACTCTGCAGAGGTTGATGGGAAATAAATTATTTTTAGCTGTTCTCAGGACCAGCATTCTTCTCAATGATACTGCTGGCAGGTGGCCATTTCTCGGAGCCCACCGAACTAGGCAGTCGTACGAGCCCAGTGTCCCGTGTCAGGTGAGCATGCAAAGTCAACTTGCTTTTCCCAGGAAATATAGTTTGGGGGTGAGCACATAGCAGGAACCCTAAGCAAACGCCTTGCTTCGTCCATCTGACTGAACCCAAATTTATTATACGAAAAGACACATGGCAACAGGCAGAGCAGCATTTGTCTCCAAAGGCTGCCTGGAACGTGGAATGACATTTAGTGAAAAGGGGAAGTTCAATTCCAGCTATCAAAGGTCATGGCCAGTGAACCGACGAGCACATATTATGTAAATATGACCCAAATCTGTACTTACTAACTTGACACATTTTGGAGTGGTTATCTGCTCTGTGAAACTGATCTACCGTGAGAGTCTCGAAAATATGAAATCTGCTTAACGTGTGTAAATCAAGAATGGTAAATATTCAACGTCCGTGCTGGTGCCCAGGCCATGTTGCAAAAACAGACACGATGAACCCTGCTTTCCTGGTGAGTGGCCACGTTAGTGTCATCGCTTTGCCTGCCTGGCCTGTCTCATCCACTTGGGAGAGTCGGTGCACCAGCAGCGCCCTGTGTCTCAGGGACCCGGACACCAATTACACACCCCATTTTGACAATATCCTTAATTTGCTTTTTTAAAAAATATAATATGCAAAAATATAGTATACATACACTATATATATATCATAACATTTAACCATTTTAACCACTTTTAAGTGTACAATTCAGTGGCATTATGTACATTCCCAGTGTTGTGCGACCATCTCCACTATCCATTTCTAGAACTTTTCTTTGATCCCAGTCAGAAACTCTGTATCCATTAAATAATAATTTCCCATTCTTCCCTTCCCCCAGCACCTGGTAACCTCTGCTATATATTCTGTCTCTACAAATTTTCCTATTTTAGATATCACATGGAATCATACAATACTTGTCCTTTCGTGTTGGGCCCGTAATTTAATTTTTAAAACAGTGTTTCACATATACTGTTCTTGTACAAAGTATTTGTTATCAGCATTTTATTACATCAATAATTATCATATGGATTATATGAGAATGTGGGTATGGAAAAGAGACAGAATTCTTTTCTTGTGATACCTTAAGAAAATAACATTTGTCAAACAAAAGATCAAAGTCCTTCTGAGATGTAGTTTCCTGTTCCTCTTTGGAGTTGACTTCCTCTCACTTTGATTGTAACCGCTATTTGGTCTGAATTCTTTGCAGAATTTCTGCAAACAGGCTGTCATTGTAATGCCTACTAGGAAGAGTTCAGAATTATTTAGATACAGGCAATACCTTGGAGCTAGTGTAGACTCATTTCCAGACCATAGCAATAAAGTGAGTATCACAATACAACAAGTCTTACAAACTTTTGGTTTTCCACTGCATATAGAAGTTATACTTACACTATATTGTAGTTTAGTAAGTGTGTAATAGCATTATGTCTAAACATGTACATACCTTAATTAAAAAATACTTTATTGCTAAAAAATGCTAACAATTACCTGAACCTTGAGCAAGTGATAATCTTTTTGCTGCTGGAGGGTCTCGCCTAGATGTTAATGGCTGCTGCCTGATCAAGGTGGTGGTTGCTGAAGGGTGGAGTGGCTGTGGCAATTTCTTAAAATAAGACAACAATAAAGTTTGATGCACCAGTTGACTCTTCGTTTCATGGAAGATTTCTCTGTAGCATGCAATGCTGTTTGATAGCATTTTACCCAAAGTAGAACTTCTTTCAAAACTGGAGCCAATCCTCTCAAACGCAGCTGCCACTTTGTCAACTAAGTTTATGTAATATTCTAAATCCTTTGTTGTCATTTTGACAATGTTGACAGCGTCTAAACTAGAAGTAGATTCCACCTCAAGAAACCACTTTCTTTGCTCATCCATAAAAAAACGGCTCCTCATTCATTTGAATTTTGTCCTGAGACTGCAGGAATTCAACCACATTTTCAGGCACCATTTCTAATTCTAGTTCTTTTGCTGTTTCCACCACATGTACAGTTACTTCCTCCCCTGGTCTTAAACCCCTAAAAGTCATCTATGAAGGTTGGAATCAATTTCTTCCAAACTCATGTTGCTCTTGATATTTTGACCTCTTCCCATGCATCATGAATGTTCATAATGACATCTAGAATAGTGAATTCTTTCCAGAAGGTTGTCAATTCACTTTTCCCAGATCCATCAGAAGAATTGCTATCCGTGGCAGGTATAGACTTATGATATGTATTTCTTAAATAATAAGACCTGAAAGTAGAAATTACTCCTTTACCGACGCACAGCAGAATGGATGTTGTGTTAGCAGGCATGAAAACAGTATTAATCTCCTTGTACATCTCCATCAGAGCCCTTGGGTGACAGGTGCATTGTTAATGAGTTAATGTTAATATTTTGAAAGGAAGCTTTTTTTTTTTTCCCCCCTGGGCAGTAGGTCTCACCAGTGGGCCTAAAATTTTTAGTGAACTATGTTGTAAACAGATGTGCTTTCATATAATCTTTGTTGTTTCATTTACAGAGCATGGGCAGAGTAGATTTAGCATAATTCTTAAGGGCCCTAGGAATTTTCAGAATGGTAAATGAGCACTGAATTCAAACTGAGGTCACCGCTGCATTAAGCCATAACAAGGGAGTCAGCCTATCTTTTGAAGCTTTGAAAACAGACATTGACTTCTCCTCTCTAGCTATGAAAGTCCCAGATGGTATCTTCTTTCAACAGAAGGCAGTTTTGTCTGCAATAAAAAGCCATGTTTATTGTAGCCACTTTCATCAATGATCTTAGGTAGATCTTCTGAAACTTGCAGCAGGCAGTTTCTACATTAGCACTTGCTGCTTTACTTTGAAATTTTATGTTACAGAGGTGACTTCTTTCCTTAAACCTCATGAACCAATCTCTGCTAGCTTCAGACTTTTCTTCTGCAGCTTTCTTTTCTCTCTCAGCCTTCATAGAATTAAAAAGAGTTAGGGCCTTGCTCTGGATTAGGCTTTGTCTTAAGGGAATATTGTGTCTGATTTGATCTTTTATCTAGACCCCTAAAACTTTCTCCGTAACAGCAATCAGGCTGTTTGGCTTTCTTATCATTCGTGTGTTCAGTGGAGTAGCATTTTTAATTTCCTTCAAGAACTTTTCCTTTGCATTCACAACTTCACTATCCAGTGCAGGAAGCTCAGCTCTCGGCCTGTCTCAGCTTTGAACGTGCCTTCCTCACTAAGTTCAAGCGTTTCTAGTTTTTCATTAAAGGTGAGAGATATGCAACTCTTCCTTTCACTTGAACACTTCGAGGCCACTGTAGGGTTATTAATTGGTCTAATTTTAATGTTTCTGTGTCTCAGGGAATAGGGAGGCCCAAGGAGAGGGAGAGAGATGAGGCCGGTCAATGAACCGGTCAGTGAACCCACACATTGATTGATTAAGTTCACCACCTTATATGGACACGGTTCATGGTGCCCCCAAACAAATACAACAGTAACATCAAAGACCACTCATCTCAGGTCACCATGACAGTTATAACACTAATGCAGAAGTTTGAAATATTGCAAGAATTTCCAAATGTGGAAGAGACACAAAGTGAGCACATGCTCACTGTAGGAAAGAGAGTACTTATAGACTTGCTTGACTCAGGGTTGCCACAAACCTTCAATTTGTAAAAAACATAATATTTATGAAGCACAGTAAATTGAAGAGCAGTAAAACGAGGTATGCCTGTACTGTCTTTTAACTGGCATGTCTTTTATCCTTTCGTTCATCTTAAAATTAACATTCTGTCAACTTGCCTCTGCCCCAAAGCAGGCAGTAACATGTGATGTCTACAATTGGAAAATTGGTGAATCATAGGCCTCCACTTGTGGTGGTATTACTCAAAGCAGAAGTATTCCTTTGTGCACTGAAGCGAAACATTGTAATTTTACTGCAGAAAGGGAATTGTAGTAAAGGTGAACATAGTTCTTCCATATACATCTCTAATGAGCCACGATTAAAAGCAGTGAGTTGGCGTGTCCAAGTGAATGTGTTGTTTTCAGATTTCTATTATAGCAATTGCTGTTGCTGATTTAAGCTGCACTTCACTGACACCCTGGAACCCCACAAGCCTTAAGAAAGCAAGCCCAGAAGGGTCTAATCTACTTCTGAAAGTTAATGGGACAGTAATGACTTTCTTCAGTGCTAAGGGAGAGATTGGCCTCAAATCGCAGAAGTCCATGATGCTCGAGTCTTCTTTTATGGTACTTTTTCTTCTCGTGAAAGGATATTATAGACAGATTTAAAGTGGAGCTGCTCAGAGGTTTTCTCTCTTCTCTTTTCTGTTGTTATGACTAAGATGTTCTGGATACTCTCCCTGCTTTGGATTCATGGTGTGGGCCACAGAGGCAGAAATCTGTGTGTTGTCAAGGACGTTTTCCTCTGCTTTGATGGAACCAAGAGGCATGATTTTAGGGGCCTGGTGCTAGACCATTCAGCACGGTTCCTGCCCCTTGCTTCTGCGTTTAATTCTAGCCACTGAACTTGAGTTGCACTGTGATATTAATCTGGAGTAGTCACTTAGGGACCTGCAGATGAGTTTCCACAGACTAGGCATTGCTGCATGATAAATGAATGTAGAGTCCAGGTTTTCCTAACAAGGTGGTAAAGCCACACGCTGGAATTCATTTAACAGCTCATCTACAACATAATGTATAAACATTTGTGTTTAGTCACTTCATCTCAGCAAAAATGTGTACTCGAGTGTTCACCATACACTTGGCATTGAAGAGAACTGTAATGACATGTATTGATCTTGGCCATTTACAGGTGTCCCCAGCGTTGTGATGTATGCACACGCATGCACGCATTATAAGCCAGGAAGATTTGTATTGAAGCTAGTGGCACTTCAGTTTCAACGCTTCTCACTTGCACAAGCCCTTCCTAATTTTATCTTGGTAATTTTGTGAACTCTGTTGTTAAAGACCTACCCCCAATATTCCTCCTCCTCTTGCCTAATTTTCCTCACGGACTGGACCCACCTCTGATTGTGAATATGTATAAACTGTGCTTATGCATATGTTAATTACATATATTAATTTCTTCTAAATACTGGTATGTAAAATTCCAAAATGTCTGCCAGCCTACAAAATAAGAAAATGAAATTAATCTGTGCCGAGCCTACTACCTCCGCCAGTTGTTTCCAAGGAAATTTATATCTTGGATGTTTAGCGAATAATAATATCGTGTTTAACTGATAGTGTTTATGTCCCAAATTTCCCAAACTGATGACTCAAAATTATGATTCACATATTCCTGGGAATCCCCCCTAACTTCCCGTTTTCCCGGAGTGGCATACAGTGTATCAGAGTTTCCTAGGAGGTTAGCAAAACTGAACTGTGTGGCTTCTTGTCTCATGCCACCTCAAGAAAAATTAATGTTTTTTTTTTTTTGTGAAACATCTTTTCCTAGCCCAACAGGGATATTTTTTAAGGTAATTTTCCCTGCTAAGAACTCACTTGTTAACACGTGACTCTGATTTGAGAAACAGCTGTTGATTTCTCGTGTGCTGAATTAGATTCTTCTTTTTTCAAAGACTTCCTTTATTGTTCTCAGTCTGTTGTTCCGTATAAAAGCTAATTTAGTTTAAATTATTTTTTTAAATGCACCTGATATTCAAGCTATGACATTTCCTGCTGAAATAGCACTGTTATGACCTGGGAAAAAAAGACCCTAAGAAAACATAACCCGTTTTTTTAAGGAGTCATGTATTTGTCTGTATAAAAGGTTTTATATTAATTCATGATACCGTTTATTAGCCACTTAAATTTCATGTTAGTCAATAACGTTAGGGAAGTGTGATGTCAGAGATGATTCAGGGTGATTGACAGTCGGTGTGGGCAGAAGGTGCCCCCATGCCTGGTGTGGAGCAGAGTGACCACAAAGTGAGGGATGGCCAAATGTATTTTGTCCTACTCAAAACGAGAAGGCCTGTTCCACAGCAGAACTTATCTTGATGACTTAGCAGCCACAGTGAAGGCGGAGGCGGGAGAAAGCAGGCGGGCGGATAATGCGGAGTCGGAAACTGTAATAGATTGCTTTGGAGGAGTGGGTGGTGGTCACACAATCTAGGTTTCAGTTCCTGCTGTGCCACTAATTTGGTGACCTTGGGAAAGTTAACTAACCTCTCTGGAATCACATTTTCCTCCCTTATGAGAGGAGGGTAGTAGCCTAGATAAGCCCCGGAGGTCCCCCTCAGCTGTGACGTTGTGTGTGTGTGAGGACTTAGAGACATCACACTAACGTGGGAAATGAGCACAGAGCGCTGTCAGCACAGCAGGGGGCAGGGAGGCCGGTCGTGCAGAGGGTGATCAGAACACAAATTAGAGATGCCCCCAGTGTAGACCCGGTGTCCAGCCCTCTGCATGGGCAAGTGACTTTTGTTGGGAGAACCATGCACCGCCTGAAGTTAGCGTTGAGCTCTGGGAAACCAGAACCTTGAAAACACCTTGCAGGGAGTGGCATTTCCCTGGTGTGGCCTGTGTCCCTTGGGCTTCCCTGCACAGTGCTCAGCCGTGCTGGCTTTCCTGCTACTTGGCCCCACACCGGCTCAGCCTTCCTCCGGCCTAGTGTTCCGGACGCTCATGGGCCGCAGTGGATTTTCCTTCTTGTTCTGAAGCCCTGTCGGAATTATTTCTCTGCAGATTCAGATTTATTTATTTATCTTGTCACTGTCTTGCCTAAAGAATCAGGTATGGTTGTATTTGTCTTCGCCTGATCTGATGCACACGAATGAGCTCTGGTAAGCAGTAGCAGCGTAGGTTTAGTGGGAACTGCCTGAGCCCTTGCCAGGCCACTACCTAGTGTTTAGTTAGGGCTCTCAGTGAACGGTCACATCCTCCGTTTATGGGCAGTGTGTAAGAAGAGCCCCTTCTCTCAAGAGTTTAGTAATTCGTGATGGAAACCAATGCAAATGTAAAGCACAAGTGACACAATTAATAGTGAGAATACTAATGGTAATGAAAGCTATTTCTGAGTGCTTACTGTGTATCCAGGGACTGTGCTGAGCACTTTACATGCACTAAATGTGTGTGTCCCATACACACACACACACACACACACACACACACACACACGAATGCATGCACCCAAAATAGATGTTTAGTGGAATATTGATGGGTGAAAAAAAAAACCAAGATGAAATACTGACACTTGCAACAACATAGATGAACCTCAAAACTGCATGCTGAGTGAAAGAAGCTATGCACAAAAGAACACATACTGCATGAGTCCATTGATATGGAATGTCCAGAATAGGCTAATCCATAGAGACAGAATTTACTTTGGGGGTTGCAGGGGCTAGAGGAAGGGGAGGAATAGAGAGTGACTGCTAATGCACATGGGGCTTTCTTCTTGGGGACATGAAAATGTTCTAAAATTAGGTTATGATAATGCTTTCACAACCCTGTGGATATACTAAAAAACACTGAATTGTATACTTCAAATGATATGTAACTAAATCTTAGTAAAGCTATTTTTTTAAAAAAAAGAACTTAATTGTCACAACCACCCAAGGTAGGGGATTTATTGTTACTCCCATTTTACAGAAGAGGAAACTGAGGCCAAACTTGCCCATGGTTATACAGGAGGCATGGGTAGGATTAAGATTTCCACTGCAGAGAAATCTATGTTAGTGCTGAAGAAGTTCCAAATCTGGTGATTGCATGAATGCCAGAACTAGATGGGGTTAGTTTAGGTGGGTTAAGGGAGGAAGCGGTTTAAACTGTGTTTTGTAAGGCAAAGGAGTCTTGATTGTGTGAAGGGAACAAAAGGGCTTTTCAATCTGGAGATAATTACTTGTGAAGATTAAACCTAAAGAAGCCAGATACCTAATAGGTTTGTTCAGTTGGAGTGAAGAACATCCCTCCACCTGATGGCAGGTGGGTAGGTAATCAGATCCAAGTGAGTGAGGGGTTATTTTGTTAGCTCGAGTAGAGGCATTGCTCTAATTAGTAGCAGGTCAACACCTCATAATGTCTCTCTGGATTGTACAGACATATTTCTAGCAGAATCATGTTAGTCTGCAAAGCAAATAAGGTGCAAGCATAAATGTCCTGCCCTGAGGAGGTTTCTCCTGGGGTTGTCTTTACCAAATGACATGAGCTTCACACCCTTGCTTTGAGCTGTCGCCATCTTTCCTTCAGTCTCTGTTAATTAGCTCTGAGTCTTGGTTCTGTAGTCACTTGAAGCTGCTCTGGACATATCTGCTCCAACCCTCCTGGACAGCTCGGGAGATTTGCCTTTTCTTACACTTCTGCCTTGCCCTGGCAGCCGTGTGACACACACTGGCAAGGCAGGGGCCTCGGCGGGGAGGTGGCAGCGTTGTTGGCACACGCATGCGCCATGGCAGCTCCCTTCTCCCTTCGGGGCTGCAGGTGGTAGGCATCGGTGAAGAGGTTTAAACGGGGGCAAGAACTTGGAGCAAACTGGGGGATCTGGACTCATGGGTGCTGGGGAAAAACAGTAAAATGAGGAATCATATGGGTAGCACAAGCATGTTTCTTTCAAGGGCTTTTCCCTCCGAAACTGGAAAAGAAAAAAGAAAAAACCTAGGGAAGGATTTTTCCAGGCTTGTCAATGGCTGGTTTGTTCGCCTAATTAATTAATTAATTAACTAACTAATTACTTTGTTTATCATCCTCCTTGTTTGGAAAAGATTTATGGCAGTGCCTTAAAACTCTAAATCTATCAAACAAGAGAATCTTTTGAAGTAACCAAGTTAACAGGTGATACAGGCCTCTTTTTAAATGTTTCTTTGTAACAAAAGGACCATATGTCAATAGTAGATTCTAAAAATGAGTACCAAATGTATATACATTCCTCATCTATTTTCCTCTTTTCCTTTAAACTTCAAATTGTCTAGCAATTTCACATTTGCTAGTTTCTGTAGAGGTTGGTGTTTGTCAAACTCTATTGCTGGCAGGCTAACTCTTTGGGTTTTTGTTTTTTTTTTTCCTTAAAATCCCCTTCTGCCTTTTGAAGCACTATAAAATCAGCAGTGGTAGACCAGGGCCACCTCCGACTGTGTGACCCTCATAGCCTCCCCTCAACCGCCACCCAAGGGGGTTGGCTTCATGCTCTGGCCCCGCTGTGCCTAGTTGCACAGCTCCTTGGAAGCTTAAGTGGTTCCGGGTCATTGACAAGCATCTTTCCTGTACAAATTCACATCAGAACTTTGGAGAGCAAAGAGTCAATGCTTTCCTTTTCATGGGAATAATAGTGATACCTGGCATTTACCTCCTGTCTTAATTTATCAGGCTCTTGCGTGTATTGCCACGTGTGATCCTCCTCACAGCTCGATCGGTGGGGAAACTTTGCAAGGTCACCTTTAGGGTGACAAAACTGACTCAGTGCCCCTCCCACTTCCCCAGGAGGGATGTCTCCAGCACAGGGAGCGCAGTGTTGGTGGCTGAGGTAGTTAGCTGGGGAAAGACAGTAAACTGGGAAAGAGGTAGAATAAACAATCCACTCCTCATTGGCCAAAGAGAGGTGTAAAGGAAGGTACCCTCTTAGGAGCATTACCTGTACTCTCTCATTTAAACCTCCTAGCACCCCGTGAAGTGAGCACTATTTTTTTTTTGTCTTATGGGTGGTGTGAGACAAAGGCAAAGTTATAAGATTAACAGGGACCACATGGTAGAATATGGCTTCTAAACCAGCTCTGCCTGACATGAAACTCACACTCCATTTTCAAGCATTAGTGGGTTATTTCTGAGCTTTTCTTCTCTTCCTGTTTCCTTCGGACGCTTGATTTTTAGTTATTTCATGGCAAATGGAAAGCTTCCCCAATGGAAATATAGGGAAAATAAAGTAGGGGAACCTTTAACAAAACTGTTATTGACTAGCCATTCTAATGAAGGTTTGTGGCTAAAGTAAGAGCTTTGCTATCACCTTGGGAATTTTAGAACACTGATTTTAATAATTGAGAACTAAAGATGGGAGAGTCCTGTAGAAATGTGAGTCATGAAACCAAGAATCTGAATAAGGAGTGGCAGGGCAGGTATCTAGTTGGCTTTAGAGTTAGGTGGACTGTCCAGTAAGACTTGCGAGGCAGAGTTGGGACTTAATGGGGAACTGGGATGAGTTAGCTTTAGAGTGATACGGAATTTTGACTTGTGACACCTGTGTGATTTTAGTGCTTTGCACCATATCAAGAGCTGACCAGAGTGTGGCACCAATATCTAAGGAACATGGGGAGCAAATATGGGTGTCATCGAGTGGAAGCAGATGGTGAGATTTGCAAACTAGGGTGACCAAAAGCGTCCATCTTTCTAGACCCATTTCTACTTACAAGATCACTATATACCCTGTGAAGCTTTATATTCATTAAACCACAGCATTTGGGCCATTAGGTTTACACTGCAGTGGGAAGAAACATGAGCTTGGAGTCAGAGAGACATGAGTTCAAATCCAGCCTCCATCATTTGTTATTTGTGAAACCCTGGGCAAGTTGATCCAAGCCTCTGTTCTGTCAGCGATAAAATATGGGTAATGATCTCCCTGATAGGACTGCTGCCCATAAAGCAGTCGGCACAGTGCCTAGTACACATGAGTACCTAATTAGTTATTGTTATCATCAACTAAGAGCAGAGGTGGTCCTTTTATTATGATTATAAAAGCTATGGTATACCAATGAAAGGGTCCCTTGTAATCCAACAAGCAACATCCTTGAAATTTTTGCTACAGCAAAAACTGCAAATTATTACTGGATACATTTCTGGGAGACATCTGAGCCATTTACATAATGAAACCTCTCTAATATTGTTTCTATTAATAGTGACACTTTTAAGTATCAATCTGACCATTTTGTATTTAGAATCATTCTATGAACAGATTCCATTTATTGCTTGTCTTCTTAATATCTTCTAAGTATTATTTCTTTACTTCGATTCTAATGTTTATACTAATAATTTCCTGAGTTCTTAAAATGTTCGTTTGCTACCCAAGAACATCATTTTTAATAATGCATCACTTTAATGTCCGGGTTGGGGAGGTAAGGTTGTTGTGTATTTTCTTAGATGAGGATTCACAGATAATGCTCTAGTGAGCATAGTACTTGCAGAACTGGGCTCTCTCTCTACCTGGTGTGCTCTGATGTCATCATTGCATTGAAGTGATAACTTCTATCAGCTTTTCCTCAACTAATCCCCTATAGATCAACCCTCAGCATATGTCGGTGCATACATTTGGACCACATTATCATCCACTCACTTAGGCCCTTGAATTTCTTTATGGATATGTGAGATATATTGTTGCATGATAAGGCTGATTCTATAAATGGACTTCACAACTTTAGCATAACAACAACATGGCTCATACCCTCCTCTAGGAGGGATTCCTTTTGTGGGCAGATATGGTTTTCTAAGACCTATTCTCACTTTGTGAATCTATTGGTGAAGACATGCTTTGCAGGCGGGAAAACATGGCAGGCACTCTCTTGGGAAGCATTCTCATCTCAACCTTTGTAGTATCTAGGAAATGGTCAGGATGTTAAAAAAAAAAAGTGTCCCGTCTGTGAAAAAGTTATACAGACTCTACACCGTCAGTAGTGACAAACTTTAAAAAAAAAATTTTATGTTACTTTAAAGAATATCTTACTGCATTTGTTTTTGAAATACAGTTTTGATAATTACTACTCTTTTTATTGCCAGTAAGGGAAACTCAGTAGAGGCTGCTTCTAAGAAACAGGGATTTGGATAAGGGTACAAAGATATCCCATGGATTTTAGGGAAGGGTGCTCCTGGGCCTTAGGTGCTGGAAAACAAAACAAAACAAACAAATCAAAAATCCACAGTGTATCTGGGGTTTTGGTCATGTTGTTTGAACGGGACTACTTCCACCTATGTGGTGGATAGGCAACTTCCAGAAAAATGGGTGCTAAATAGACAGTCCAAAATGTATCTGTACATGGAGGTCGTACCGAGATCTGTGATTATTTCTTTATCTTTATTTGTGCTGCTGTTGAAGAGTTAGTAATCATTAGTGTTATTATTGCTAGAGAAAAAAATTAATCAAGATGTCTGTTGTGTTGTGGTCATTTCTGTTTGCAGGGCTCATTAACATCGTTGCTTAGAATGAGCAGCTCTTTTCTGGTTGGAATACACTAAAATTGCACAACGTGTGGAGCCATTCTTCAGCTTGTTCTTGCTTTAGCTTTACCTCGCTTCAACTTGCTGCCTACGAGTGGCCTCCCCACAAGTGCCGGGGTGGTCCAGCAGAGCTGGGTGGTGGTGGGTATTCACTCCATGCTGGGAGACTTGCTTAGAGAGGATCCCGTCTTTGGTGTGATGTTGGGCGATGTTGATGAAATGGTTCCAGAAGCAGATGGGAAGTGTTTGAGGAGCCTCCTGTAATGGCTCAGTGTAGCCAAGGAAAAACAGACACACCCCACTGCCGTCTCTGCCATATCCTGGGAGGCAACACCGAGTTCACCGCACAGAACCACACAGTTCTAGGTTACCTGAAACTTAGAGCTTGTGTGATCTAAGCTTCTATACTTAAAGGAGAAAATAGACCCAGAGAAATAAAAATGGCTTGACCAAGAGGCCAAGCTGGAACCAGAAGAGGACACACAGGCTCTCCGTTCCTACTGTATGCTAGTCCACGTGTCTTTCTAAAATGACCATTTACAGGGCCATTGCCCAGTCCTTAGCAAGGGCTTAGGATCTAAATTAGTCTGCTTGGGCAGCCATAATAAAGTACCTCAGACTGAGTGGCTTAGACAGCAGAAATTTATTTTCTTACGATTTTGGAGGCAACAAATCCAAGATGAAGGTGTCGTCAGACTTGGTTTCTCCCGAGGCCTCTCTCCTTGGCTTGCAGACGGCCACCTTCTGCCTCTGTCCTCACATGGTCTTCCCTGTGTGTGTGTCTGCGTCCTCATCTCCTCTTCTTATAAGGGCACCAGGCATATAGGATTAAGGTCTGTCCACTCATGTGACCTCATTTTACCTTAAATACCTCTTGAAAGGTCCTGTCTTCAAATACAGTCATATTCTGAGGAGCTGGGAGTTCAGGCTTCAGCATATGAATTTGAGGGGTGGGGGAGGCACAATTGAGCCTGTAACAGTATCTGCAAATTAATTTGATCCCTTAATTGATTGATTGTGGATTTTACCCTGTCTTTAAATGACCATTTCAATAATCTTTTCAGCTGTTACTTTTGCTATACTATGCAGCCAGCTAATTCAAAATTCCACAGCCATTAATGTTTTTAATTGCTTACTGTGTGCCAGGCATTGTACTAGGCACTGGGGAAACCCCTGCAAACAAGAGAGACTTGATTCCTGTCTTTGTTTATGCTGCAGTCTGCCAGGAAAGGCAGACATTAGAAAAGGGACAAAGGGAAGTGCAGGTGCCATCTCTAGACCTGAGCAAAATCGTTCATTTTTATTCACATCTTCCATGATACTAGGTTTGGTTAGTGTCAGCTGGTCAACTGCCTCTCAGTGGGGATCTGAGCATTTATGCATCTGGAATGCTTGGTAACTAGGGTTCTAAAGATCACTGTGCTCATTCCAAACGTGTTTCCTCATTGCCAGAATGCTCCCTCAGTAACTGGATTACTTATGTGTACTCTGCATTTTTTTTGAAGAGGGGAAAGCTGCTATTTTTACCATCTAGTGGTGCTCTGATGACTCCTTGATAACATGGTTACTATACGGAGCCCCATCTGTTTCCCTGCTGGGACCATGTCTTATTCATATTTTTGTCCCTAATGTCTGGCATCGTGCCTGGCATTTAGTAGGTCTTCAGTAAATATTTGCTAAATAAATGTGTGCTGATTGAAAAATTGCCTGCTATTACTGGCTGGCTGTGCATGATAAATGCCTCGCCTCTCCAAAGAGATCGTACGCTTCTGAGCAGGAACACCGTGAGTCACACATGGTCTGTCTGACTCAGCGCCTTGTAAATAATAGGTGTGCCATCCCCAGCCCCTCCAGGGTGCCCTGCCAGCTTTGCCTCAGGGACCGTCAAAGATTCTTAAAGATGGAAAAAACATATACAAGTTATTGCATACCTTAAAACATAAACAAGTTAAGGCATACCTTAAAAAATGTGACTTGCTCAATTTTCCCTCTTGGACCTTTGGACATAAATTAACATCCATTCTGTGCTCCCGGGTAGGTAGTACTCTCTCCACGTCTGCTGGAGTCACAGCTGCCTTCATTATGGAATCAGAGAGAGAAGTGAATTAAGGTGAACTCTGAAAGAAGGAAGAGATGCAGCTCGCTTGATCGATGTGGGAGTGGGAAGATTGTTCCAGGCATAAAGATGGCATCAAGGAGGCTTGGCTGTTTTTCCACTTCCAGTAATCGTTGACAGTTTTTTATTTAACATTTTAAAAAGTGTCCTCTGAACCTCAGGCTGCTCAAAAACAAGTATTTCACGGTAGAGATTATGTCAAATGATAAGAGATGCATTATGTGATTAGTGACAAAAACAAAGGTTGAAGCCGCAGTGTGATGAGAATTTAAACATACAGAAGTCAAAAAATTCAGGAGTTAAAGTTGAACGGCAAGCATGACTCAGTACCCTCAGGCATATGGTAGTAGCATTTTCTGAATTGTGGCACATCCTGTTAAATTTAAGCCCTTGTTTTTGCAAAGTCGTTGTGTCAAGGTTGCAATGTGAGCAGTAACTTTAGACTTTCACGATTTTTTACATTCTCACCCACGGTATATATTGTTACAGCATTTGTGCACTGAAATTCAGTATTGATTATTGAAAAAAGTGGTTGGCGGTGCAATCAATGCCCAATCTACGGTGCAGAATCTATGTGACTTCATGAAGAAAGAACCCTTCTCTTTGCTTGAACATGACCTGATACTGAAAGAAAACGTAGCTACTTCTGCTTTTTTGTATTTTTATATATGTATAAAAGTATATACATACGTAATATACCACAAAATTTACCATCGTAGCCATTTTTAAGTGTGCATTCGGTGGCATCAGCTACATTCACATTGTTGTACAACCGTCACTACTGTCCGTCTCCAGAACTCTTTTTTTGGAAAACTGAAACTCTACTCATCAAATAAAAGCTCTCCTTTTCCTCCTCTCTCCAGCCTCTAGCCACCTTTCTGTCTCTGTATCATCGACTACTCTAGCTGGGTACCTCATGCAAGGTGAATCATATAGTATTCGTCCTTTTGTGATTGGCTTAGTTCACTTAGCTGCTATATTTTAAATAACAGCTTTACTGGGCTATAAGTCACAAACTGTAAAATTCAATGGCTTTTCCTATATTTACAACTGATATATTTTTGAAGAGAAAATAAATTCAATACTTTTTTTCTTAGTCCTCAAAAATCACACTTGCTTCTTCCCTGGCAAGTCCAGTTATAAAAATACCGTGAAATAAACGGGAACAGAAGATGAGGGGGAAATACCTAGATTGTGCTTAGTTTGGCTCCGATTGATCCAGATAGCCAAAGTATTTTTGTAAACATGTTTGGTGTAATGAAATGTCATTTTGCTTCCTGGAGCCAGCAATAGGTGCTTATTGATTGTAGTTCTTATGGGGGTATTGTTTACTTGCATAGTTGATTGTGATGTATTAGCCAGGAATTCAACAGAACTGAAATTTCTTAAACTCTGGATTTGTTCAAACACTAGTTTTGAAATGACTAAAGCTATAGATGAAATTGGCAGTTGACTTATTTGTGATCTGGAATTCCCAGAAGCAAAGAATATTTTGGTTTAAGTTTGAAAAATGGCATTTCACGTTTATATACCATTGGAAGGAGTATTCATTGGTATATTTAGAAAAACAGTTAGGTATTACCCAGTAAAATTGAAGGTATATATCTTATGATTCAGCAGTTTTCCTTCTGGATGTTTCCTAGAGAAACTTCTGTACCAGGAGACATGGAGGCTGTCCAGCACAGCTTTACTTATGTTCATAATGGTTTCAATACAATTGATCTCATGGGACAGAGAGTAGAATTACAGTTACCAGAGGCTGGAAAGGGTAGTGCAGGGTGATAGATAAAAATATAGTTAGATAGTTAGATAGAATGAACAATATTTGATAGCACAACAAAGTGACTATAATCAACAATAAGTCAGGGTATACTTTAAAATAACTGAAAGAGTGGAAGTGGAATATTCCTAACACAAAGAAATACCCCATTACCCTGATTTGTTTAATTCACATTGTATGCCTGTATCAAAACATCACATGTCCCCTATAAAGATGTATTATTACCCATAATAATTTAAAATAAAAATTTTAGAAAGTGGTTTAAATAAAAACCCAACCCACCAAATGTTTATCAAAGTGGAATAGATAAACAAATTACTATGTAATCAAATAATAAGAATACTATACAACAATGAAAATGATCTAAAACTATGTAGAGCAATACAGATAAATCTCAACAACTTGTTATTTACCAGAAAATGGTAGCTGGCAGGAAAATTCATGCAATATGAATGACTCTTCTTACAAGATTTCAAAAATATGCAAAATTAAGTAAAGTGGAATTTCACCCTGAGACGCTTAAGAAAAGGCTGGAAGTTTAGAGAGATGTCAATTACAACTCTGTTCCTCTGTTCTGAGAGTATATGTGGAAATGAAAGCTATCAGCTATTTCTCCGATTTTAAATACTCATATGAAATTTCTAAGTACCATGCATAGTAAGGCTTTAAAATATCACATACACACTACTGGCAGGCTGGAAACCAACAGAAAGATGGCTGTGTAAAAAAGAAATTATGCATGCAGAACATTTTTATTTTAAAAAATTAACATTCCTGAAATAGAATTTTCAGAGAGAAGTTTTTCTTGAATGATGTTAGATTGAAGGATATAACTAAAAATAGAGCTGTAATTTTTAATAAATGAAAATTAGTCAGGATCCTAATCAGTACTTCCTGTGTTCAATACTAATTCTGTCACTTCATTACTTTTGGTTAATGTGGGCTGTACCTACTCTCACATTCCCTTGTGCTCTTTGCTTGTTTGGTTACCGTTATGAGACCACCACCACCACCACCATCATCACCAAGTGCACATGCTTTTATGAGCCCTGAGCTAAGTCTCTTACACATATCCCGTTTAATGCAAGCATGTTCCTGCCTCAGGGTTTTTGCATTACTCTAAAATAATACCCTCATCAATTTCCATCCCCTTCATTGGTTTAATTTTTCCTTATTGCACTCACAGATACTTGTTTCTCTCTCACTGCACTAAAGTTTGAGAGTGACTTAGAGTCCAGGGAAGTGGAACCATCTCTCTCTTGTGTAGCTCCAGTGTTTAGAACTGGGCCTGGCTCATCTACAAGCTTAATAATTATGCAGCTGGTGAATGAATGACTGAGTTAGCCCAATAACTCTTTGAGATGGATATTGCTACAACTATTCTACAGATTTTTTAAAAAATGGAGGCTCAGATAGGTTAAATTATTAACTCATATTCATCCTGCTTGTGAGTAGGGGCTAGAATTCAAAGCCAGCATGCTAGACACAAAAGCCTGCGGTCTTAACTACTCCACTTTTCTGCCTGTCATCTGCTGTTTATTCTGATGTGACTTTGTTTTTTTTTTTTGCATAGAACATCTTTCCTTCTTTCCAGACTATTAAATCATCGTTTGTTTAATTCCTTGAATGCACCTTTTTAATAATTATGTCTCTTTTAGGACTGTCTCTGTTTTGCATATGCAAACACTCTCCCCGCATTTCAGATTCAGCTCATTTCAGCCTTCTCCAGCTAATGGCCGTACCACGTTGAGTGCCATTGTCTAGGCTCAGAGACCGAAGCCGGTCTGTGAGAACAGCCAACAAGGCTACAAGAAGGAAGGATACGCAGATAACCTACTGAGCTGCGTTATCTCCTAAATGCATATGTCGTCATGCCATTGCTAATGGCATCTAATGACCTTGGGTTCTGAGCAGGGGCTGCCTTGTAATCTGTGCTCATTTGTCCCTTTCTGCACTGCTAGATTTACTGAAATAACATGGATGGGGAAAGCAGAATGAGTCTCGTGGATGCCTGGAATGCTTTCTTTATTCTTTTAATTTTCTTTCCTTTGTTTTGGGATACAGGAACCAGCTTTGAAGTTAAAATAAAACAACTAATGGTAGAAGTTGAGATTGTCACCCTTTGTAATAGAACCTCGGATCTGGAAGGCGGCCCAGGTAGCTTCCGTTGGGTCACTGAGGAGAGTGTAGCCCTGCTGTAGCACATGCAGGGCTGGTCAGTGAGTGGGTGGGGGTCTGAGAGCCTGGGGGTCCCGACTCCCACTCTGGGGCTCCTTCTGCAACCCCGCTATGTCTTCCTGGGCACTTTGCATATATAGCCGTAAAGGCATCTGTGCCATGGAGTGTAAAAGCCTTGTTTGGGGGCCACATATTGGCCACTTGGGTATCAGCAGCCCCTGTTCTCTTAGGTCATCTGGCTTCTTTATCAAAGCCACCTCTTTTTGATCTGGGTTGACTGAGCTCAGTTGATCTCCATTAAGGATGCATATTCACTGTTGCTCAAATTTCTCAGGATCCTGGGACCTGAGGCTTTTCGTCTTGTGGGGCGGGGGAAGCTGTGTGTTAGTGAGAATGAGAGAGAGAAAATATGTGTATGAATATTTAACATTTTGCATTTACAGCCTTGAGGACTTCTACTTTTCTTCTAGCATGGAAATAAGCCCAAAGTTTCTTCTGCTGTAAAAGTTTTTGGAGGGGAGCTATGATTTTAAAATAAAAACAATACTGATATTTAATTAGCTCTTATTATGATCCAGACACTTTATGTATGTGTAAAATTTGATCGACATAACAACCCCACAGCATACTTTGATTAGCCCCATTTGACGGATGAGAAAGTTGAGTATCAGCGGGGATCAGCCCTTTGCCCAGGGTTGCAGAGCTTAAAATGACAGAAATATGATTTGAATCGAAGCAGTCTGACTCCAGAGCCTGCTCCATCTATTGTTTATTGTTTCTCTGATCACAGAAGTAGTGTATATTCCTTTAGAAAAACTGGAAATACGGAAGAGAATGAAGGGAAAATCACCCATGAGATAAACATGGGCATTTTTAATGTCTCTAGTCATATATGTATTTTAACTGGGATCGTGCTGATTGTACTGTTAGCTGCCTTTGTTACGGGTCTGTCTGTTGTGAACATGCTGCCCTTTTGAGGCCCACACAGCGTGAGCTTATG
>CAUYSK010002180.1:0-18490 GCA_963575035.1 Avahi laniger
TCCTCTGGCCAGGAGCTCCTGAGGGAAGGGATCATGCCTCCCACAGTTAGACTGAGCATCTCTTTAGGGGAGACCATGCCTCCCCTGGCATCCCCCAGGGGGAAGCAGACACTGCTTTCTCCTTGTCTTCACACTTGCTGAGGGCCCAGGATGGGTTTCTGTCAGTGGGCTGCTGCTGTCTCTACCCACCAGATCTTTTGGGAAATCCTGGCTGCAGTGGGCTTTCCACACGGGGCCCTGCTGAGCCCCCAGACTTTGAGTCATTGGTAGTCTCGGAGGCCTGCAGGCCCGGGAAGTGATTGCCAGCTCAATTCCAACCGCAGCACCCAGAGGGCTGAGTTCTCTCAGGTTTCTTGGCATACCTGAATCTCTAGGGAATTGTTGAGAACCTGAGATTTCCTCAATAATTTACATCTGTGCGCCTCCCTTTACAGGATCACTTGGCACTGAACAAAGTCAGTGAACATTATCCTGGGAAACCTAATCTCCTAGGTCCGGTAACAACAACAAGGGAACAATACCAAGGATTACCCTGAACTCTGGCCAACACCGTGGGAGATCTGCACCTGGCTGGAGGCCAATGAACCAGAAAGGCCACTTAAACTCAGCGATGGGCTTCCACTTGCTGGGAGGTGGAGGATGATTGAGAAAAAGGAAGCCAAATGCTTTGGGAGGCTTAGAAAAGAGATGGAGGCTCTGTTTTGCCCAAGCTCACTAGCCTGTGGGCTGCTGGCTGAGGTTATTCTAGCACGGGGGCCCCATTCCCCACCCTGTCTAGGGCATTGTCTAAACTGGAGTGGCTGCTGGTCCTTCTTGTTCCTTTTCCTCCCACCTGTGCTCGGGGCCCATCTTCTCCCCTTGTTCCCTGTTCTTGGTTCTGCTGCCTCTTATCCTCTCCCCATTGCGTCCATCCTTCAATACGGAACACACTCAGGTCTTTGCAATCTTAACATAAACCCCCCATTTGCCCCTCCAATTTGCTACCCTACTTCTATCCTTTCCTTCCTGGATAAGCCACTGGAAAGCAACTGAGGGCACCACCCTCTTCCGTACCACCCACTGCCCCTGCCCCCAGCCTCCTGCAGCTGCTCCACTCAAACAGAGGCAACCCCATGATTTAAATACCCAAAGTAGCTCTTGGACACATGGATGCTTCACAGGCAAACTCTGAACTTGATATTCATCAAAAGTTGATTGAGGCTGGGCATGGTTGCTCACGCCTGTAATCCTAGCACTCTGGGAGGCCGAGGCGGGTGGATCGCTCAAGATCAGTGTTCGAGACCAGCCTGAGCAAGAGCGAGACCTCGTCTCTACTAAAAGATAGAAAGAAATGATCTGGACAACTAAAAATATATATAAAAAAAATTAGCCGGGCATGGTGGCACATGCCTGTGGTCCCAGCTACTTGGGAGGCTGAGGCAGAAGGATTGCTTGAGCCCAGGAGTTTGAGGTTGCTGTAAGCTAGGCTGATGCCACGGCACTCACTCTAGCCTGGGCAACAAAGCAATACTCTGTATAAAAAAAAAAAAAAAAAAAAAAGGTGATTGACCACCTTCCTCTTCCAGGCATTGAACCATAAAGTAAACACAATTAGGATCAAGGAGTTTATGATTTGGTAGTAAACAGAGAGGTAAACCAACCATTACCAATTTGATTGCTAATAGACACCACTGACAGATGTCTAGATGTTATGGGAACCCAAGGAAAGGCCCCGTACTGGGAGTGGGGGAAGCAATCGGTCCTTCAGAGAATGCTTTCTGTAGGAACTGGGCTGGAACTGAGCTTTGAAGGATATGGAGGAAGTGGGAAGAAGAAATTGGGATTTTTGTCTATGGAACTCCAATTTTAAGTGACAGAAACCCAACTCAGACTAGATTAAGCAAACCAGGGGACTACATAACTGGGACAACTAGGTGAAGCCGGCCTCAGGCCCGCACGAGGCATTCAGGTTTGCTGCTCTCCTCACACTTGTCTCTGCTGCCTCTTCCTCTGTACTGGACTCATTTTCTCCTAATCAGTTAAGCTTCCTCCATGTTTTAGGAGCATCAGGGCTATGGCCACAGGTAGATCCAGGCTTATATCTCCCCAGTTTGTTGGTTCCAGAAGAAAGAGGGAAATCTCCCAGCACCCATATATAAAATCCCAGAGAAGGGCTCTGATTGGTCCAGCTGGATCCTGTGCCAATCCTGGGCCAATCACTGTGACTAGGGGATGGGATACTGCAACTACCCAGACCTGGATCTCCTACCCATCACTGGGGCTAGTGGGCAGGATACAGTGGTTGGTAGCTCCATCAGGACCACACAGAATGAGAGGGGTGGTAACCCCAAGGAAGCAATGCTAAGAACACTGAAACAACAGATATTCGTGATACGGAATTTTACAGACAGAAAGAACACATATGCAAAACCATACAACAGCCATGGGGTGTGCTGGAAATCACGAGCAGTATTATTTAATATGTAGCTGGGTCTAAGAATGATCTTGGGTGAGTGACAAGAAATAAACCTAGAGAAGAAGAAAGAATGTAAAGGGCCATATGGGCTAAATAACAGACTTTGAGTATTATCCTGAAAGCTATGGAGAATTTTTTGAAAAATGTTATGTAAGATATTTATATGATCAGATTCTTATATTTGGAAAAAAAATTCTTTTGCCCATAAACTTATTCTCTTTCTTTCTTTCTTATTTCAGTTAATGGCACCCTCCATCTCCCCAGTTTGAAGAACTAGAGACGGAGGGGCAACTTGGGGTCATCTCCCTCTGCCAAGTCCTTTCTGAGTCCCCTCCCGATTAGTCATTCCTTTCTATTCTGTGGCACCGCCGTAGTTCAGGCCTGCATCTGTCCTTGCCAGGATGGCAATGGGGGGCCCTCCTAACTTATACCAAGGCATCTGCTCTTGCAGGGAGTTTCCTGTGCCCCACCCCAGGCTGGGTTAGATCTGGTTCCCTCTGCTTTCCTAGAACACATCCCTCTCATAGCAGGCGCCACCCTGCACTGTAACTGTTTACCGCCTGGCTCTGCACCGTGTGCTCTGAGCACATATGCTCTACGGGTGCCCGAGAAGCACCCCTAGCTGCAGGAGTGGTGCCCAGTAAACTGTAGACACCAGATAAATGAATAAATGAACCCCACCCCCTGTCACCAAGATTGCAAATACAAACACCCCCATAACTTTAAAACAAGAAAATATTCTAAGACCTTAGGGAACCACTCTGGAACAAAGGTGCTTTCCTCATCAACTTCCAATGTTCATGTTCTTTTTCTCTATGCTTTTATCTCCTCTCTTTCTGTAACTCTCTACCTTGTCTAGCCATGCCTGATACAGAACTGAAACCTGCAGTGTGTGTGTACAGGAAATGTTTCATGTCACCTGTATTAATTTGAAAAAGTGAATGGTCATGTAATTTTTCTGAGTTGTGAGTTTGAGTTTTAATTTGCATGTTGTGGTAGCACTTGGTAGAGTTTTATCCCCAGAGGTTCTACATTTCTAACACAGATGTATAAAAACACTCCTTAAGCTATGCACATGAACACACACACACACGCGCATGCACGCACATTACATCCTTGTGTGGTCCATGTTACAGGTATTGGTATAAGGTCCTTCAAGTGTGTTTCTAAGGAAACCCTTTTAAGTTGGATCCTCTGAACTGAATATTGTGCCATAGGAAAGATGTTCACAGAATCGTCCCTTTGCAGTACAGGGGACAGATGACATTCGTGGGCTCAGCACTAAAGCATTTAACACATTCCACCTCTTTTTCAAAGGGTAACCACATAGAATAAATAAATAAATAAATAGAATAAATACAGGGATAACCTTGAATCTATTTCATTTTTTAAAAAGCATAATAATTTCCATATATCGGTACTTTATGGTTAGTATCACTGCTTACAACATATTTGATCAGAATGTGCTCTGTGTCTAGCCCTGGGAATTGTTTATTGAGGGTTGACTTTAGGGAAGGGCTATGATGTGTATACCCCAGCCAAAGACGCAAAGCCAGCTGACGCCAACGTCAGGAGAGCACAGAGCAGCTCCTTGACATCACTTTTATTTGTTTATTCCGTTGATTTTTAAAGGAACTGCCTTTTTTTTAAAATGGGACTTTTATTATTAGGGTTGTGTTAGTTACCTTCTGCTTTATAACAAACTATTCTAACATTTAGCAGTTTAAGACCACACAGATGTATTATCTCACAATTTCGGTGTCAGAAATCCAGGCATGGCTTAGCTGGGAGTCCCCTGTCTCAGGGACCGTCACCTGGCTGCAATCAGGGTTCAACTGGGGCCTGATCCACTTCGAAGAAGTTGGTGGCAGGATTTGGTTTCTTACAGGCTGCTGGCCAGGGGCCTCAGTTCCTGGCTGGCTGTTGGCCGGAGGCCAGCCTCAGCTCCTTGCCATTTGGGCCTCTTCAACATGATGGCTTGTTTCACCAAAGCCAGCGAAAGAGAGTCTGCATCACAATCTTCTGTAACTTAACCACAGATGTGACATTCTGCCACCATTGTCAGAAGCGACTTACCAGGTTCAACTCACACACCAGGGAAGGGGTTGACACAGAGTGTGAGTACCAAAAGATGGGGGCCCTTGGGACAATCTGAGAGGTCTGCCTCCCTCAAGGTAGAGTCATTAAAATGAAACTGCAGGCTGGGCTCGGTGGCTCACGCCTGTAATCCTAGCTCTCTGGAAGGCTGAGGCAGGCGGAGTGTTTGAGCTCAGGAGTTCAAGACCAGCCTGAGCAAGAGCGAGACCCCGTCTCTACTAAAAATAGAAAGAAATTAATTGGACAACTAAAAATATATAGAAAAAATTAGCCGGGCATGGTGGCGCATGCCTGTGGTCCCAGCTACTCGGGAGGCTGAGGCAGGAGGATCACTTGAGCCCAGGAGTTTGAGGTTGCTGTGAGCTAGGCTGACGCCACAGCACCCACTCTAGCCTGGGCAAAAGAGTGAGATTCTGTCTCCAAAAAAAAAAAAAAAAGATGGGGTCTCACTGTGTTGCCCAGGCTGGAACGTAGTGGCTATTCCCAGGTGTGGTCATTGAGCAGTACAACCTTGATCCCCTGGGCTCAATAAACTCCTGTCTCAGCCTCCCGAGGAGATGGGACTATAGACACTTGCCACTACACCCAGCAATTTTTTGAATTTTTGTAAAGATGGGGTCTCACTATTGCTCAGGCTGGTTTTGAACTCCTGGCCTCAAGGGACCCTCCCGCCTTGGCGTCCCAAAGTCCTAGGATTACAGGTGTGAGCTACTGCACCCAGCCAAAGAGACTATTGTTTTTCCATTGAATTGCCTTCGTTCCTTTATCAAAGATCACTGGGCCATATTTGTATGGGTCTATTTTTGGGCTCTCCATTCTGTTCCACTGACCTGTTTGCCTGTTCTTTCATCAGTGCCACACAATCTTGATTACGTGATTTTACACTTACATCTTTAAGTTGGGCAGTATTGGTCCTCTGCAGTATTGTACTGACTAACCTGCCTTTCGCCTCTCCGTAGAAACCTTTGAATGCATTTGTTGATATCCATAAAATAACCTGCTGGGATTTTGGTTAGGACTGCATTGAATCTAGCAATCACAGTTGGGAAGAAATGACATCTTAATGAGTCTTCCTATCAATGAACATGAACTATTTCTCCATCTATTTAGATGGTCTTTGATTTTTTCCCATCAGTTTTGCAGTTTTCCATATGTAGATTTTGTAATTTATTAGACTTAAACTTAAATATTCCATTTTTATGCTAATATACAAATGTTATTGTTTTTAATTTAAAATACCAATTATTCATTGCTGGTGTATAGGAATTGACTTGTTCTAAGGAACTGGCTTTTGTATATGAACCTGGTAACCTGCAACCTTGCAATCCTTGCTTATGAGATCCAGCAGCGGTTTTTTTTGGAGTTGTTGATTCCTTCGATTTTCTACACAATCATGTTATCTGCAAACAAAGACAATTTTCTTTCCTCCTTCCCAATCTGTATACCTTTAATTTCCTTTTCTTATTGCATTAGCCAGGACTTCCAGTACGAAGCTGAATAGAAGTGGTGGCAAAGGGCATCCCTGTCTTGCTTCCAATCTTAGGGGGAAATCTAGTTTCTCACAATTGTGCTAGTTGTAGGCGTATTATAGATTTATTTTTTTAATCAAGTTTATGAAGTTCCCCTCTATTCCTAGTTTGCTGGGAGTTTTTTTTCTTAATCATCAATGGGTATCTTTTAAAATCATGAATGGGTGTCAAATGCTTCAATTAGCACTCTGGGAGGCCGAAGCAGGAGCATTGCTTGAGCTCAGGACTTCAAGACCAGCCTGAGCAAGAGTGAGATCCCATTGCTACAAAAATAGAAAAATTAGCTGGGTGTGGTGGTGCGTGCCTGTAGTCCCTGCTACTCGGGAGGCTGTGGCAGGTGGTTTGTTTGAGCCCAGGAGTTTGAGGTCGCAGTGAGCTATGATGATGCCACTGCACCCTAGCCAGGACAACAGAGTGAGACTGTCTCCAAAAAAAAAAAAAAAAAGGAGGGGGAGAAGTGAATAAGGAATAATTATTTAATGGATACAGGGTGTTTTTTGCGGGTGCTGAAAATGTTTTTAAACTAGAGAGAGCTGGTAGTTGCACAGTATGTATATACACTAAGTATGCATGAATTGTATATTATAAATGGTTAATTATGTTATTTTATTTCATATCAATTAAAAACAAAAGCAGGCTGGTGCTCATCAGAAGATCCTCCTCTCAGGGTGGGAAGGGGACTGGAAGCAGGCAGTGGGTATCCATGTGTGCTCACGTGAGGTGGCCACCCAGGCTCCATGACGTGAGTGGACGTTGGGGAGCTGCAGCCACGCAGACACGAGCTGAATGGAAAGTTCCTCTCGTACCCTTTGAAGCACAAATTGCCAACAGGAACTGTTTTGTCTGCCAACAAGAGAGTGCAGATGGCTATGGGGCAGATTCCCCAGGGGGAAGGCTCTGTATTTGGGTGGCAAGTTGGACTGACCGTAGTAGCCCCAGGAGTCTGCAGCAGCTCCTGACAGGAGCAGACACTTATTAGACTGGGCTTTGAAGATCTGCTGGTAGATGCAAATGCTCAAAATACTATAAACGTGTGCTCGCTTCGGCAGCATATATGGTAAAACTGGAACAATACAGAGATTTCATTTTTAAAAAGAAAAAACCTCAAAATACTATAAATGGACTAAGACAGAAGATACTCCACCAATTTGGACAGTTCTTCAAACCAAAGAACACACTTTCATCCTCACAGTAATGGTTTAAGAGAGAATTAGAATGGGCACCTGAAACATTTGTTGTCTAAAATGAAGAGAAGAAAAACGTGAAGGCTGGTTTATACACTTTAATGAGTGTGTGCTCACACTCAACACGAGAGGGGCCAGGGGAATATCTCCACCAGATTCCTCCCTTTTCTGCTGAATCTGGAGAAGGAGATGGGGCAAGATGCTGCTACGACTATATATTAATAATTCTTCCCATGGGGGAGGATGCTGGTACAACCATACTTTGTCCTTCTTCCCCCAGATGACTTCAGCATTCTTTTTTTCTACCTGATGTTGTGGTCCTGGGACCAGGGCCACCCTGCAGGTGCCAGAAGCAGGAATGCTCCCTGTATTAGTTTGCTATAGCTACAGTAACAAACGCTGGCTTAAACAGCAGAAACTTACTATCTCACAGTTCTGGAGGCTAGAAATCCACAGTCAAGGTGTTGGCAGCATTGGTTCCTTCAGAGAGAGATAAGGGAGAATCTGTTCATGGTGCCCTCATAGCTTCTGGTGGCCTCAGGTGTCCCTGGCTTGCAGGTGGTTTTTCCCTATGTCTTCACATTGTCTTCCCTGTGTGTGTGTGTGTGTGTCTGTGTCCGAATTTCCTCCTTTCATAAGCACACAGTCATGTTGGAGTAGGGCCCACTCTAATTACCTCATCTTAACTTGATCATCTGTGAAGACCCTATTTCCAAAAAAGGTTACATCCACAGGTATTGACAGTTAGGACTTCATCTTAGGGACACAATTAAACCCACAATCTCTAAGCAATAAACTTAACTATACTTTTAAACCTTTATGTTAAGAGTTCCTAAGGGCCTTATGGGGTAGATTGTACCTTCATTCCATCTGGCAAAATTGGGATTCACAGGGAATACAGCTATATTGCCTAGTGGTCAAGACAGCCCACTAGTTCTGTGCCTACATAACCCTGGCTCATGTGAAGGGAGTGGACTGAGGGGGAGACACCAGCCAGACTTATAGTGTTGCCAGAATCTAGACCAGCACAGTGGCTAAACCTAAAATCCCTTCCAAAAGCAGAAAGGTTTGCGTATAAGTGGAGAGAAGGAAGAATAAGAATGGTAGCTGAGGGCAAAGGAAAGAATAAATGGTTGCACAATGAGGGCAATCCAATATCATACTGGTGCCTTGGGAGAGGCTTAGAGCAAGAGATGATACTGTCTATTCAACTAAACCAGACGCCTGAAGGGATAAAGCCATGCTGCTGAGACCTGCTTTTGAAACCTGACAATGTCAAATGGAAGCCTGCAAATCTATATGGCACAGCTCTGGGAGACACTGCAGTCACACAGTATGATGATAAACTGGACTAATTACTCATAACTGAGTAGGATTCTAGTAATGTGCCAGTATCTTTCAATTCTTATACTGCAGGTTATATGTCCTATCATACCGTGACATGAAGTAATAACACTAATCTTGTTGGTAAGATTCGGCCTACTCACATAGACAAGGCTTATGACTATACTGCCATCGATAATCAGTTGTGTTGGGAAATCAGGTTAAAGCCTCTCCAGGATGTAATACTGATAAAAAAAAAAATGACTGGCCTGGGGAAGAAGCGGATGGAGCCAACCAGCAGCTAACTTCTATGCCAAACAGTTCTGCACAAGTTTATCACAAAGGTACAAGTGGCAGTAAATTAAGAGTGAAAAGAATAATCAAATTAGTACAAAAATCTGAAAATGTATCTAATGGCTTTACAGGGCAGATGAGCTGTTTCTTCGAATCTATCCCTACCCCACACTGACATATTCAAAATGATACAGCCGCTGTGTCTGTCACACGAATGCTACATGCTACATGCAGATTTCCAGACAAACATGACCGCTGTGCTGTAAGAGAGCCCCAGGCAAGCCCACGAGGGGGCTGTATGGTGAAGAACTCACCTTACCCATACAGAGGTCTGGCCTTTGCCCTTGGCTTCTGGGAGGTAATCCATAACATCTTTGTTTACTTGGGGGGCTTGGGCTAGCTAGATACAATGTGGTTTAGGGTGAGGGCTCTGGGGAACACCAGGGGGTTGCAGATCAGTCACTCGGGCAGTCGGTCAATGCATCGTGCCTGTGCGATGGAGCCCCTGGACGTGAAGCTGGGGTGAGTGTGGCTGGCCGGCACATCAGCACACATCAGTGCCAGGAAACTAACGCATCCTGATGCCACAGGGAGAGGATGATGAAGTGCCACGTATGGTACTTCTGGACTCTGCCTATCCACCTCTCTTGGCTGATTTTAACTGGTATCCTTTCCCCACAATGAACCCCCGCCGTGAGTATGACAGCTTTCAGTGAGTTCTGAGAGTCCTCACTGTGAATTCTCAAAAGTGAATGTGATTTTGGGAACCCCCCAGACCTGCAGTGTCCGAAGTGAGAGCAATTTTGGGGACTGTTCCCTTTAACTTCACTGTTGGCCCCTAAACTCCCACAACAACAAAATCTCTGAAATTAATATTCACTAGTACGGAAAATAAAGTTAAGGAAATCACCAAGAAACCAGAATGAGAAAAAGATACGAAAAATAGTAAGTAAAAGATTAAAAATGAGGAGACTTAAATCTAGAAGACCAGATAAAGTAAGTAGAAATGGATCAGAAAAAAAATCAGAGAAATAGAAGAAAATGTTGTGGAACCACAGGTTTATTTCCTGATTGAAAGGGCCTAGTAAATGCTCAGTCCAGTGAGTGAGAAACACCCACACCAGGCTGTATCATGACATTTCAGGATGTCAGGGTTAAATGGAAGGAAACAAAAAGAAGGGAAAAAAAGGTCATACACAAAGAATTAGAAATCAGTTGAGACTGGTCAAGAATATCAAAATCTAGAAGACAATGAAGCAAAATGCCTTCAAAATTCTGAACAAAAATGACTGCCAGAATTCTGTCAATCAAATGTGTGGGTAAAATAAAGATATTTTTAGGCATCTAAAATTCTCAGTATTTTCTTGAGAAGCTACTAGAGGAGTCATTCAGAAACAATGAAATGAACAATGAAATAAACCAAGAGAGATAAAGACATCCAACATCGAAGAGAGGCCAAAGTAATTTCCCAGATGCTGAAGGGGAACCCCAGGCCAACAGATTAGCATGGGGACTGGTGAGCATTTAGGCTCAGATTGCTACAGGATGATACAGGGTTCTAGGCAGGAGATTGTCAAAAAAAAAAAAAAAGAAAAGAAAAGAAAGTTATATATCATAGGTTTGTTTGAAGTTAGTAAGAAAAGTTTAAAAGGTCTCTAGTTGAATTTTTTTTTTTTTTTTTTAAAGAAAGGGTTGCTGTATCACCCAGGCTGGTCTTAAATTCCTGGGCTCAAGTGATCTTTCCCCCTCAGCCTCCTGAGTAGCTGGGACTACAGGCACGTGCCACCATGCCTGGCTCTAGTTGAATTTGAGTGATAAATATACAGAAAACTAAGGAAAGAAAAAACAAGGCAATTCATGACTTCAGGAAAAAAAAAAGAAAACCCAAAAAGTTGTAAAACAAAGAGATTAGAATCATTAATACATTATGTGACTCAGCTGTAATAATACCATAAACTCTAAAAAAAGATTTAACCAGACTTTGTAATATATTAATAACTGTATCAGGTGACTTGAGGTGGGGGAGCAGGTGGTGATGGTGCCATGCTGTGACAGACCTAAATCCTCATTTTCCATAGCAGGAAGACAATAGCTAATGCCTCAAAAAGAAAGAGCAAAAACTATATTATTTGGGGTTATGGAGATATATGCCAGAGGAAAAAAACCAAAGCAGGTGAAAGCTGTTGTTCTAGGGAGCTGAACACGGAGAGTGGGAAGGAATAGGTTGGTAAACCTGTATTTTGTTACATGTTTTTTGATACTATTGTGGGTTAAATTGTATCCTCTAAAAAATTATGTTCAAGTCCTAATCTCCAGTGTCTGTTAATGTGACTATTTGGAAAGAGTCTTTGCAGATCTAATCAAGGTAATAAGAGGTCATGCTGGATTAGGGTGGGCCCTAAATCCAATGACTGGAGTCCTAGGAAGAGGGAGCTACAGAGACACAGCAGAGACACAGACGCACAGCAAAAGAAGGTTATGTGACCACAGATATCGAGATTAGAATGATACAGCTGCACGCCAAAGAATGTCAAGGGTTGCTGGCCACCACCAGCAGACAGGAAGAGACAAAGAAGGATTCTTTTTGGAGCCTTCAGAGGAAACATGGCCTTGCTGACACCTTGATTTCAGACTTCTAGCCTCCAGAAATGAAAGAAAATAAATTCCTCTTGTTTAAGCCTCCCAATTCTAAGAAGCTAATCCAGATACTACAGTCATAAGCCACACAAGGACAATTCAGTTAATGATGGAGTGCATAACAACAATGGCCCCATAAGATTATAATACCTATTTTTACTGTACCCATTCTATGTTTAGATATGTTCAAATACACAAATATTTACCATTCTGCTAAAATTGTTTACAGTATTCAGTGCAGTAACATGCCATACAGGTTTGTAGCAATAGGCAATACTATATAGTTTTGTGTAAGTACACTCTGTTGTGTTCACACAATGACAAAATCACCTAACAATGCATTTCTTAGAATGCATCTCCACTGCTGAGTGACACATGACTATATTTGACATTTAAAACTATATACAGTAGGCCAGGTATGGTGGCTCATGTCTATAATCCCAGCACTTTGGGAGGCCCAGGCAGGAGGATTGCTTGAGACCAGCAGTTCAAGACCAGCCTGGGAAACATAGTGAGACCCCCATCTCTACAAAAATTTAAAAATTAGTCAGGCATGATGCTGTGCACCTGTAGTCCTAGCTGCAAGGGAGGCTGAGGTGGAAAGATGTCTTGGATTGGGCCCAGGAGTTTGAAGTTATAGTGAGCTGTGATTGCACCATTACACTCCAGCCTGGGCGACAGGGCAAGCCCCTATCTCTTAAAAAAAATAAATAATTAAAATTATATACAGTATACACACTTGTAATGAAAATAAAAAATTAATTATTTTTTAAAGAACAAAAATAATCTAAGTGTTGCCATCTCATGATTTCTCTTAACCTACTACAATCAGGATTCCATCCCCAAGATCTCTCTCTCCACGCTAACAAATTCAACAGTTACTTTTCTGTGACCGTCTGATCCAGACTAAACTCCAGTATCTGTAAGAGCCAAGCCTGCCCCTTTACAACACTTTCTTCCGCTGGCTCCTTGAGACCACAGGCTCCTTGATTTTCTTCCTCCTCGTCAGCTCCTCTTTCTCACTCCTACCTGCAGGTTCTTCCTCACCTATTCCACCTCTAAAGAGTTAAGTGCCCAGTCCTGGGCTCCTTTTCTTTCTCTCCACATTCTCTCTGGGTGGTGCTTCCACACCAAAGGCTCTAAATATCACCTAAGAGCTGACAGCTCCCAATCTTCCCCTACGGCCTGACCTCCCTAGAATTCCACACTGTCTACTTCAAGGCTCTACACAGATGTCAAATAAGCATATCAAATTTAGCAAAATCAAAACACAAACTCTTGGCTGTGGGAGGTGGCTGACGCCTGTAATTCTAGCACTCTGGGAGGCCAAGGTGGGAGGATCGCTTGAAGTCAGGAGTTCCAGACTAGCCTGAGCAAGAATGAGACACCCCCCCACAACCCCGCCACTGTCTCTACTAAAAATAGAAAAAATTAGCAAGACAACTAAAAATAGAAACAAAAACTTAGGTAGATGTGGTAGCAAGCACCTGTAGTCCCAGATATTTGGGAGGCTGAGGCAGGAGGATCACTTGAGCCCAGAAGTTGGAGGTTGCCATAAGCTAGGCTGACACCACCGCACTATACTCAGGGCAACAGATTGAGACTTTCTCAAAAAAAAAAAAAAAAAAACAAAAATCAAAAAACACTAACTCTTGATATTCTTTCTCAGTCATGCCTTTTCTCAGAAAACTGAGCAAGTTGTTCAAGCCAAACATTTGGAAATTATCCTTTCTTCTCTTGCATTCTTCTCCCATGCACATCTATACCATCAGGAAAAACGGGCATCCTAACCTCAAAAACAGACCCCAAAATCCATACTTTTCTTTCTATCTCTCTTCATCCGAACTACCACCTCTTGCCTGAACCCAACATCAAAATAAAATCCAAGTTCAGAGAGGCTGACACAATCTGATCACTTCCCCTTATTTACTGGACTCCAGTCATCCTGGCCTTCCAGTCCCTTGGACACATCAGACCATGCTTATGCCTACCTAAAAGCCATTAAACTGACAGCCATTCCCTCTGCCTGAATGTCTCTCTTCACATGACTGGCTCCTTCTTGATTTCCAAAAATAGCCACAGTGGTATCTCCAGTTCCACATGCTCTTCCAGAACCTTGCCACCCCTGGATTAAGAGGTGGAATCTACTCCCCTCCCCCTTAAACCTGGTGGGACTTCGTGACTATCTTGACAATGAAGATGCAGCAGAAGTTATACTGTATGACTTCCACAGCTCAGCCCTAAAAGGAGTCAACATGACTTCCATCTGGCTCTCTGAGTATCATAGGATGTTCAGGCTTTGAATCTACCCATCACGGCATGAGGAAGCCAAACAGCATGTGGAAAGATCATATGCTGAGGCCCATGTGGGGAAGAACTGGAGCCCCCTGCACCCTACCCAAGTTCCTGACTGTGAACATCATATATGCTCATTGTATGCCACTAAGTTTTAGGGTAATCTGTTACATAGCCATCAATAACCAGTGTTCAAGTAATTTACAACCCAGTAGGAGAGGGAAATAAGGACACAAATACTAATACAAGGCAGGATTTTGTACCACTTCACAGACTATAAACAAAGGGTCTTGGGCAAGGAACACAAATAATTCTAGCTAAGAGAGGGAGCAGAGAGGGAAAATGGGAAGGGCTTCACAGCTAGGTTTTGGAGAACAGAGCAAACTTTGAAGGAAAACAATAACAACAACAGAAAGAAAAAGGAAAGTCTGCAGAAGTTGGTGACAAAGTAACATAACATACAGACCTTCGTGGAGACAAAAGTTTGACTTTTTTTTTTAACATAATCTCTAATACCTGAACAGTATTGAACTGTTAATAATTGCAGGACACTGTAGGAAACCTTCTGTAAAGAGACAAGGTGGAGTGCTAGAGACCTACTTCGACCATATGAAATTATTAAAGTTCTTGCTGTTTAACCTCTATGCAAAGGTTAGGGTCTAACCCTGACCCTAAGAAATGAAAGCCACTCATTAGTGCTTCCTTTGATGTGCTGGCCAAGGCAAAAATCAGTACCTTGCTTGCTCACAGTTCCAGACCCAATATCAGCTTAATGACAGCAATTCTCCATGGGTAGCATTCTTTGGAGTTCTAGGAGTGATTTAGAGGGAGGTATTTGCCTTGAACAAAATGAAAAGAGCCAGTGCCTAATGACAGTCATAAAAAGCTGAGTAAATTAATAAGGTATTTAGTTGCTAAAATTTACCCCAACTTCCCTGGTAAGGGCACGAAGATTATGTCTACAGGCTGATGACTTGGAAAATAATTATTACTTACCAAACCAAATCAAAGTATTTAGCTCTTTGAGCTGATCTGCATGAGTAGAAGCCTGAAAGGAGTAACCATGAGCTGTTGTTCAGCTACGACTACATAAGGGACTTACCTTTGATTTGGGACCCTTCCCACTCCATCAGACTTCCTGTTAGAGTGTTCGTGTAGGTAGTCCTTAAAAACCCAGAATTTCTAGTCTCCTCACCTCATAAAACTTCTTTAAGGAGCCCACCAAGCACAGCTTCAGGCTATCCACAATCTCCTGATGAGGCATCTGGAACACCACTCGTGAATACCATTTTGTGAGGGTGCTGGGGCGGGAGTCAGTAGAGAGACAGACAGAGAGAGGAAGATGAACACACACGCACAGAGGAAGGCCCGTGGTCTGGATGTCAGCACACACGGGTTTCTCTGTGAATCAGTGTAACAACACATATCTAGTAAATGCATTTATGGTATATGTAAGAACAAGTAGCGATGTGGGGAAAAGATATGTTTAAGCCATATACAGAATGCAAAAATAAATGTATAATTGTGAATATTGCTACAAAACTGCTCCAATAGAAAAAGCTTAATAGCCTAGATATCCGCCAACAGAGAACTAGTTAAATAAATAGTGATATGGTATATGATAAACTCTGTGCAGCAGATAACAAGAATTGGTTGAGATTTATTTGTATTGATATGGGAAAATATCCAAAATATAGAGTTTAAGTACATATAACAAGCTGAGGAACAGTATGCCTAGTAATATCCCACTTGTGTAAATAAACATATATGTGTGTGAATATATCAGATACATATCATATGTATGTGTTAATATGCAAACAAGAGAACCTGAGAGTATATACACATCAAACCTTTGGTAGTGGTTAATAAAAGATGAGCCATGAGGAACTTTTACTTCCTAGACTTCTGCAGATTTTTAGAATGAGTATACCTTATTTTTACAATTAGAACAAACAAACAAAATAAAAACACTTCATGTCCTGGGGGAAAAAAGCCAACAACAAGACACAGCCCCCATCCCTGAAGGAGGTTACAATGCAACCGGGAAGCAAATTTATATCTATGACAAGTTTGGTAAACAGGTTGCATAAACCAATATCACAGGAAGACAGAGGAAGAAGGAGTTTAGAACTCTTTATACTATAATATATAACACTCAAAAATATTTGCTGGAGTTATAATAAGATGAGGCACCAAAATGAGGTAACCAAACACAATGGCACTGTGGGTAGTACTTACAGATTGATGCTTGCAACGAAGCCAACCACGGAGCGCATGCCTCTGCTGGGGTCGTGGTACACATCCATCCCGATCACCATTAATTGTTTCTAGGTTAGAAAACAAAAACAAAAAGCAAACCCCAAACCCAAGCAATCCATCACTCCATTTTTACTTATTATCTTAACTCCTACTGTTTACATATGAAATAAGTTCTGAGAAAGAAAAAGGGGATGCAGTCGACTCGGCATCTTCTGAACACGCTGAAGAGAGCAAGAGATCTGGACCAGGGATCAGCACACTTTTTCTGTAAAAAGACTACCTCAGGCTTTGTGAGCCACATGGTTGAGCATCTCAAATCCACAAATCCAAAATCTTGCAAGATCTGGAACTTTCTGAGTGCCAACATGATGCTCAAAGGAAATACTCATTGAAGCATTCCAGATTTCCGCATCTGGAATGCTTAACCAGGAAGTATAATGCAAATATTCCAAAATCAAAAAAAATCCAAAACACTTCTGGTCCCAAGCATTTCAGATAAAGGATACTTAACCTGTACTCAATTTTGCCTTTGTAACACAAAAGCAGCCATAGACATGGTGCAGAAGCGGCCAGGCCTGGTGGCTCATGCCTATAATCCTAGCACTCTGGGAAGTTGAAGTGGGAAGATCACTTGAGGTCAGGAGTTCGAGACCAGCCTGAGCAACAGTGAGACCCCCATCTCCACCAAAAATAGATAAAATTAGCCAGGCACAGTGGCACGTGTTGCTTGGGAGGCTGAGGCAGGAGGATTGCTTGAGCCCGGGAGTTTGAAGTTGCTGTGAGCTATGATGACACCACTGTACTCTAGCCAGGGCGACAAACCAAGACTCTGTCTCAAAAAAAAAAAAGTAAAAAGTAGTCTTAGCTGGGCTGTCATGGGCTGTCCCAAAACAGGCAGCGAACCACTTAGACTACTGAGCAAACACTGAGAATAGGAAGGATAACCAGATAAGGAAAACTAGGATAATAGCCAGGTAGGATTCTCTAGAGAGCTGAACTGAATAAAACAAAGATCTCAGCATCACTCACCAGAGGAATATCCACTCCCCAGAGCTCACCACCCAATTTACAGTTCATCTGAAGTAAAATTTTCTGGGCCACACTCCGAAGCCTGGCAGGCTGACCAATGGTTCGAACATTGATGACCTATAACAAAGGCACCAAAAAGTATGGAGAAAAGCAGAACACTATCAACCTCCCAGCAAATGCTACATTTGTTTAACAAACTCGAGTTGGAAGATAATTCTTTTTGCATTAATAGTTTTAATTCTACGATTTTTAGCATGTGTGTACATGGGCAAAATACAACACACACAAAACACAGCCAAAAAAAATGAAAACTTTCAAAAGAATCTCATGCAGAGTAGAATTTTGTTTAACTCCCACAGGAAAAACAGTTTTCCCCTTTCAGAATGAAGTCTATACCCTCAGAACCCTACAAGTGTGAAACTACCTGGTGATTCAATTCAGCCTCTGAACAAGCAAAACTGCTCCCAGGGAGCCTGAAGGCAGTGTTTATGAAGAGCTAGCTGCTCCCTGCCAGGTTACCCTAATCAGGGGAATCTTTTGCCAGAAGGCTCTGCACATACTGGCTTCCAACAGCTATTCTAGACTTTTTGAACATATGTCCCCCTTTTCCAAGTCTCAGGGGAGGTGGGAGGTGCCATCTGTGTCTCCTGCCCCAACTCCCACTCACCTGGGAGGGCACAGGGGACTGCACGCAGCACAGTTTCTTGATGGCCCCATAGAGATCATCACGCGTGCCCATGATGATGCAAACCACCATCTGTATCTTCCCCTTGAGGAGACAAAATACACATAAGTCAGGCTTTGGAACTCTCTGGGGACTTCTACGGGACTCTAGTTGGGGACAGTCTGCAAAACCATAGGACCTGTATGGTAGACAGGGGACTGAAAGAAAGGGTAGATATCCCAACCAGAAAAAGGTCCTTGGGGCCGGTCCCGGTGGCTCACGCCTGTAATCCTAGCACTCTGGGAGGCCGAGGCAGGTGGATCACTCAAGGTTAGGAGTTCGAGACCAGCCTGAGCAAGAGCGAGACCCCGTCTCTACTAAAAAATAGAAAGAAATGATCTGGACAACTAAAAATATATATACAGAAAAAATTAGCCAGACATGGTGGCACATGCCTGTAGTCCCAGCTACTCAGGAGGCTGAGGCAGTAGAATCGCTTGAGCCCAGGAGTTTGAGGTTGTTGTGAGCTAGGCTGACGTCACGGCACTCACTCTAGCCTGAGCAACAGAGTGAGACTCTGTCTTAAAAAAAAAAAAAAAGGTCCTTGGATCTGAATTAGCATTTGTTTGGCTCCGGGCTGCTCTGCACGCATAGGTAATGTTACCATTAATTACCTACAGCTGGCCCTGATTACCAAAGATGTATTTATTAGGAGACTTTCGAT